>JABXWE010024592.1:0-20945 GCA_014611495.1 Limonius californicus | reverse complement strand
TATGTAAATTTTATACAGAAAAATACAATTATATAATTTTACCCCAAACACTATAACAAGAAAGAAAGCCTAAATATTCTGTTTCTCCAGCTTAAGATTTCTTCTGCACATAATTCCAATTTTTCCTGTCTATTATTTACACTATTCATAGTTTCAAGTGCCAAACATTGTTAATATAATATATTGTATGATATATAATAATAATTATTAATTAAGGATAACTGGTCAGGTAACACAAATTAAACAATTACAAAAATTATACAATTATAACTTTATTCAGTTTAAGCAGAAAACATATAATTGCCAATGGATCTCAGCCTAAAAGGTTTAATACACTGTCTGGAGTTCCGCAGGGATCCATTTAGGGCCTCACTTATTTGTAATTGTTATTATTGTTGAGTCTGTTTAGCACTGCTCACTTACTGCATATTGACGTTTTTACGATAAAAGTATTTATTTTGTTAAATATACCGAAGATTAGATTTCTCTAGACTGCAATAGAAATTTAAAATCAATAAATAGCATTTGATTATATATATTTATATATATTGCTGTGTTACAACATGCTCTAATTGAGATATCTTAACCTATTGCTAATTCTAATAAAGCTAATTTAAGCTACCCTGTATAAAATTAATTGTTTAATCACACATAAATCAAATACGTGGTAAATGTTTGTTTCCGATCTAGGAATTTAGTCTTTTGTTTCTGTGTAACTTGACTTTCAGGTTTCAAAACAGGTTGCCTTGTTGATCTTCATCTTTGGGAAAACATAGAGGATACTTTTCAACTTTATCTGTGCATTCTCGAGCTGTAATTTCACAAATATTAGTAAAAATATAATGGTTTTGACAGCTACATACAATAATGTTAATTTGTGAATGTAATACTTTTCTTTAGAGAAAAATATGTTTGAAATAATGTTGCTATATATGTAAGGAAGGTTTGTGTTAATTTTTTATTAACTTTGAATACGTTTATAATAATATATTTAATTAATTGACAAATTTAATTGTCAACTTTCTTATGCTTTATTGGAAATAGGTCGGTATCAATGTGTGAGGAAATTTGCAAGGAACATTTTGCTGTTTTTCTTTTTTATGTAACTTTAATTATAAGGAAGTTATTGTAATTTATAGAAATTTGTAATTATTGGAGTTAATTTAGATATGCAATTTGATTGGTGGAACCCTTTGGGGTTGACATAACAAATTGAAAGTTTTGTTCCGTATCACAGCAACAGAAAAAAGTTTGTGACACTCTTTTGTTATAAAAACGAGTTAGTTGCATTTTATATGTTGAGCTGGAAGCATGTCTTCTTGCAGCTCAAATTATTATATTTTATGTTCGAGTTTGTGTTATTAAGTGAATATATGTTTGTTCCCCGTCTATCTTCGATATAAAGTGCTGTTTTTCTCTGTGTATGTGCAATTTTTAAAAATTATCAAGAAAATTGCAATTTTGGGAAGAGTTGAAGTTAGCGTGGGTTGATTGTCTTTTGTTTATATCGGCGTCGCTCGTTAGTGTGATGTTTTGATTTGGCAAGTGAAAATTAAACGTCAAATAATTAAATTTTACTATTCAGCAAGAAATAATGAAATAAATATTTTTAATTACATCAAGTGAGGATAAAACAAGAAAGTTCGTCGAAATAAAAAGTGCAGTAATATAAAACAAGTTCGTCGAAATTAAAAGTGCCATAATAAATAATAAAATAATATATGGATTTAGAAACAAAATAATTAAGAACAAAATTGTGAGGTTAGGTGTGTGGATTTTGCTTTTACCTATCCAAAGGACAATTACTGGTGATTTAAAATTGGGAAAGCACTTACCTGCGTTTATCTAATTGCTGTTTCCTGTGTTTGGACATCAGCAACTGCAGTTATCCACGTTTATTTTAAGAAAAGAAAAGCCACGGACAACGCAATTGCCGTTCAACTGACAACGCATATTTATCTCAACGTATACCGAGCACGTGAGAAGAAAAGGTATCATGGGAAGTCCGCCACATTTGGATTATTTGAAATAAGGTACAAGGTTAAAGCTACAATAAAAAAATAAAAAGATAAAATAAATAGATCCTTGTAGTACTTGTTCACGGTATTTAATTTTGTATGAAAAATTTAATTTATATGTTTTCGTTAAGGGAAAGCTCAGATAATTGTGATTTGACATTGATAATTGAAACGGTAATTTGAATTTCCCTATGTTTTCTTTTGTTGTACATGTTTGTTGCCAGCCAGAAAAGTTACATAGAACGACCAATTGTAGCAGCTTCCCTGAGATCAACTTAAAAAGGTTTGTGAAAATATTTAACTTGTGTTGGTTAAACAATTTATTAATTTGTGTATAAATACAATAAATTTGGGTAGGTAGATAAGTTTGTACAATGCATCTATGAGGTTTCGACTAAAATACGTTGAAATTATACAGGCTGCGCCTAAACATGGGCGAACAAATTTAACCACATATAGCAGCGGTTATTTAACCCATAAATTACAATGTATATTTTTTTAATTCGGCGCCTTTGCGCAAGTGTGGAGCTTCAAAATTGTTTTTACATCACTTCACTAAAATGTAAATAACTCTTTTGTTTTTTGTCTAGTTTTGATAAACTTCAATGTTTTGGTAAGCTAACAGTCAAAGCTTAATTTCCAGTAAAGAAAATTGTACAATATCTATTAAAAATGGGTGATATTTGACCCAGCAATGAAACAATTGGGGCAAAAATTAGTTGTTTGTATACTTAAATCGTCATTTTTATTCGAAAATCTGTTAAATAGTTCTATAAATATTTATTTTTCAAACAAAATTGTAAGGGCCTTTTTTTTGGAAAACAGGGTACTAGCTCAGAAACTGCTAAAAAGGCTCAGGTTAACGATCTCGTTTTCAAGAAAATTTATAAACTTTTAAATCAAATTTTTCACTTCTGGGTCAGATTTCATGCACTTTTCACACCCAATTATACATATTTCGGGACTGGCAATTAAGCTTGGACTATTAGCTTATCAAAACACCAAAATGTATAAAAATCGGACAAGAAATAAGCAAGTTATTAACATTTCAATGAATTGATGAAAAAACTTTAAATCGCCACATCTACGTAACGGTGTCGAATTGAAAAAATACTAGGTGATTTAGGAATTAAATAACCTCAGCTATATGTGGTTAAAGTTTCAGATATTTAGAAGCACCCTGTATAGCTACCACATTACAAATTATGAAGACTTCCCAGGGAAGTGAGCATTAAATAAAATGCATCAGAAATTATATTTTTATACTGTATGTAAACATAGGTATAATCTGTAATATTGTTACTGAATATTATTGACGTCGTCTTGTCTGAATATAATAATTAATCCTTACTCTCAAAATTAGGCAAAATATATAAGAGAAATACCTTTTTTTTCTACTTAAATTTTACGTCGTTTTAACTGTCAAATAATAATAATAATATTGCTGCTAGAATTGATGCCAAAATAAATTACCAACCACTCCCTATATCGGCGATGCTACAAATATACTAGAAAAAGTGTTGGTACTCTGACAGTAGAATACATTTTGTGTTTATGACCATATTTTTAGTTTTCGGTCAAATTATATAATATAATCATATATTTTAGATTCTTGATCAATATATACTGTGGATATACAACCTGGAGAAAAATACTACCTGATGCTATATGTGTGTACTTTATTTTGCTCGCACACCCTCTGTAGCAACACGAATAAGTATACGACCATCATTCGGGTATTGTTATCATTTTCGCGAATAACTGCTGGACGTATACAACTACACAGGAAGAACATCATTTATCGCAATCATGAGTTCGCTTCATGTTATAATTGTTTTTACGATTGTTTTCGTACATGGGTGTTACAAGCATTTTTGTTTGTATTTTCAAGCTCGAGTGGTACCAGACCTCTCTTTTTCATAAGTTAACAGTCTCCTGGCTGGTTGGCAGCAGCTAACTCAGTTCTATCCCAACTCTCTGCAAAAAGACGTAATCTTAACTTAAAGGAAAAAATATATATAACAGTTTAGAACAGTGTAATAAGTTGCCGAAACTAAGTCAGCGGAACGTAGCAATACAATTCCGCATTTCGTAGCCGTAAAATTAAAAAAATAGCTTTTTGAATACCCTGCAAAGAAAACGGAAAACCCGAACACCAAAAGAAATCTCACTGGAAGAGACAAACAAGTGGAATCTGCATTGAAATTCTGGTTCATTAATGTTTTGAAACATGATGTATGTACGTGTAGATGGCGGGCGCCAGTAATTGGATCAACCTGCAAGGAAACGAAAAAGGAAAAGAATATTTTGTGGCACCGTTTATTATTATTAATCGGTTATTGTTATCGAGAACACCGAGTCCCGATGTGATCCCATTAAGCTCGTACAATCTTCTCGATTATTATGTAGCACAATATGATAATTCTCGAACGAATTACATTTTGGATTGTCCTATACGCAATCCCTCTGTTACAATAAACAGATTTTATTAAGAAAATATTCTGTGTGTATCATTGGATATAGTGAAGAGAGGAAGAAAATTGGGCCATGTTACACGTATCTTTCTTTCTTTTTTGTACTTCCTAATATTACTGGATTGGATACAATTCGCCGACCACTATTAGCGGCAACACCTTTCGCCGTTAGCACGATTCGCTGCCACGTGCGATTCGCCGTGAGGTACGAATCTCTGCGGCAGTAAAAATACAACTATTTTGCTATAGGAACTAGTGAAAATGTATTACATGGAATTTAATTACACAATCTTTGACCATTCTACCGCAGGAGTCAGATAGAAATTCAAAAATAAGATCAGATGTAGCTTCATCGTATTGTATACACACGTTATAACAATTTAGTATCAGCAACAGTTCATATTTTTAATATAAATATTGTCAGTTAGTTTAATTCGTTTACGTGGAAGGGCGATGGTTAATACTTTATTCGTTTAATTGTACGTTACCGAGTTTTCGAAATTAATGGTAGACCAATTATGTTCAATGCCTCTTGGATTTCCGGTTTATACCAGTAATAACAAATATTCCGCTTTTAATGGCGAATCGTGCCGCTACGAAACGTGCTATGGAGAATCGTGTCGCGACGTATTGTGCCGCGGCTAATCGTGCCGAGGCGAATCGCGTCGCGACTATGGAGGTATAACACTGTTAATGATTGTATATAAAATACTATCGTTCGCGCTATATGGAAGAATCGCAAAATACCGTGAAGGAATCATAGGGGATTATCAAAGCAGATTCCGCGCATATCACTCCACAATAGATGGGATATCTCAAATGTGAAACACATGTTAGAAAAAACACTAGAATACAACATCGAAACACACAATTTGTTTATAGATTTTAATCAAGCATTTGACCAAGTGAGTAGACACCAAATGCTACAGAGTCTACGAGAACTTGGAATTCCCGCCAAATTAATTAGACTTGTAAAGATGACACTAACCGTATAAAAATCCAAAGTTAAAATACAAGGAGAAGAGAAAGAGCCTTAGCACATAAACAGCGGAGACAAGGAGACGCACTGTCAGCTTTATTGTTTAATTTAACACTAGAGACAGTTATAAGAAGAACGGACGTAACAGGGTGCATAATCAGTGCATACGCCGATGATATTGTAATAACAAGCAGAACTAAACGAGAATTAGAGCGAATATTCACAAAGCTGGACACAGAAGCAAACAAAGTAGGCCTGATAATAAACACGTCAAAGACAGAATGTGTATACCTAGGATCAGAACTAAACATCATAAATATTACAGCACCTAAGATACAAAGAAGAATCAAAGCAGGAATGAGAAGTTTCTATGCCTATAAAGATTTAATGAGATCCAAATTGATAACTAAAACTTCAAAAATAAAAATCTATAAAACTATCATCGGGCCTATTATTACTTATGGATGTGAAACATGGTGCACAAAGGAAACAATTAGGAAGCAGCTCCTGATATGTAAAAGCAGAATTCTGGGGAAAAGATATGGGCCCACTAAATGCGAAGACGGGACTCATAGAATAAAAATGAACCACGAATTGAACGAGCTCATAGGAGGAGAAAATATCGTACGATTCATCAACGCGCAGCGAATACCATGAATAGAACATATCGAGAGAATGGACATCAATAGAAGAAGAAAGACGCTGACGAACTGGCGACCAACAGGTAGGAGGTTAAGTGGAAGACCAAAGCAACGATGGAAGGATTGTGTCTTTAACGATCTGAATAACTTAGGAATAAGGAACTCGAACACGATAATAAAAAACAGACCCGAATGGAAGAAGATTATTGAACAAGCTAAGACCCACCGAAGGTTGTAATGCTAAAGGAGGAAGAAGAAGACCGACAATAACAAATATTGCGCTTTTAATGGCGAATCGTGGTTGGTGGGGAAGCGGTCGTACCACGTCGAATCGTGCCGCGACGAAACGTTCTATAGCGAATCGTGCCGCGGAGAATCGCGCCGCGGCTAATCGTGCACAGGCGCATCGTACCGCGGATAATCATTTCGCAGCGAATCGCGCCGCGGCTAATCGTGCCTCGACAAATCGTACTTGGCGGCGAAACAGTATCAGTGAAATTTGCTTCACGACGTGTACCGTTCCAACATTATTGCATCACTGCTTTTGCTTCTTTTTTCTATATTCGAAAATCGGCTTGCCTAATCTATAGTTTACAAACAAAAAATAAATATGTGTCGGATCAGCTAAAGGTTGTGCATCAAATAAGACAATCGGCAATAAAATCATAAGTGATCTGATAAACTTGGGTTTAATTGTGGAGGAGTATAATTTAAAAAGTTACCCAAACGCAAATTTAAGTGAACCTATTTAAAATTAACTAATACCAGTTAATCGCTAAGAATTCACTATCAACCCAAGCTAAATGAACCACGAATTGGACGAGCTCACAGGTGGAGAAAATATCGTACGATTCATCAAAGCGCAGCGAATAGTATGGATAAGATATCTCGAGAGAATGGACATCAATAGAAGAACAAAGACGCTGACGAAATGGCGACCAGCAGTAGAAGGTTAAGTGGACGACCAAAGAAACGGTGGAAGAATTGTGTTATTAGCGATCTGAATAAGAAACTGGAACACGATAATAAAAAACCAGACCCGAATAGAAGAAGATTATTGAACATTGCTATGACCCACCGAAGGTTGTAATGCTAAAGGAAGAAGAAGACAAAGAAAAAGAAGAAGAAGACCAGCAATAACAAATATTCCGTTTTTACCGACGAATCGTGCCGCGGCTAATTTTGGCACGGCTATTTGTGGTTGGTGGTAAAGCGATAGTGCCGCGACGAAACGTTCTATGGCGAATCGTGTCGCGACGTATTGTGCCGCAGAGAATCGTGCCGCGGCTAATTTTGGCGAGGCTATTTGTGGTTGGTGGTGAAGCGATAGTGCCGCGACGAAACGTTCTATGGCGAATCGTGTGGCGACGTATTGTGCCGCAGAGAATCGTGCCGCGGCTAATCGTGCCGCGGCTAATCGTGCCGAGGCATATCGTGGCCCGGCTAATCGTGCCACGACGAATTGTACTTGGCGGCGAAGCAGTCTCAACGAAACTTGCTTTACGACGTGTACCGTTCCAACATTATTGCTTTACTGCTTCTGCTTCTTTCTTCTATATTCGAAAAGTTTATGACACGAAACTTGCGATCACTTACTGTGTTTTTAAACAAATTCAACACGATTCACTTAAATTTCGAAACTACAGTTAGTGAATAACAGTAAGAAATTACAACTTAAAAATTAATTAAGTTTTCGTTGTGACATTTGTGGTTCCAATCATTTAACAACTCGCCTAAGACGAGCTAGAGCACATGTTTGGAGTTGCATTGTTTACTGTATTGTGTTTACAGCTATCGCTCTTTCCGGAAACAACGAGCAAAAATTTAAATCTATTTAGAATTTTCAGCTTGTGTGATTTAAAGAAGAAAATATATCTCCTAGCAAACTTTACCTAAAACCACCTGTTAAGGATTGTCATTTTAAATAAGGGACAAGTGTTTGGAATTTTTCTGGTGTGGTTGCCTCAAATTCGTATTGTTTTTCCAGAATTAAAAATTATAGTGACAAAATTATTATATAATTGGTGATAAGAGAAGTAAGTTTTCCGATTGTCTGTGAATGATGTAGTAATGAAAATGCAAAAGAAAACTGTTACATAATCCAAATACTGTGTTTATTAACACAAATTATAAATAAAACATAAAAATACGTAACGCACTGATATGGAAATATTTTATATTCTAACTTATACCGACAGCAAAGTAATTGTAGTACATCAAAAGTATTTTAATTGCAGCAGCGCGAGAATACATTATCAGATGAGGGCAACGCGAATGCGCATTTAATTTCAAATTAATTATATGCCTTGTTTTATATTGCATGCATTTTTCGTCATCGTCTTAATTATTTAGACATTATAATTGAATTTATTACAACAATGCTCAGAAATTCTGATTGTAAAGTACGTCTAGAATTAGCACACGGTAGATTTCATGTAGAATTCCTATTGTTGACAGATATTTATAATTCCATTATATGTTTTCGCATTGTTTTGAATATGCAATCTTTTATTCCGAAACGCAATTGGAGCATTACGGACCAATTTCGGTATAGCACCTTTACTTTAAGTGTTGTCTATAGAGCAACACTATCTTGCAGGAAGCAATGTTGAATATTACCCAACCATAAGTCAGTTAAATCAGTTATATTGTATGATCACTTTAAATGGTTATACGTGTAGGCTATGCGGAAATAATAAGCCACTTATTTTAGTATACAGGGTATCCCAGGGATTTGAACACCAAGCAAAATACAGGGTAATTTACATTATATGGCTTTTCTGTAATTATAGATAAAGTAATGGTGATCCTTAGATTTTTAACATTTTTAAGTGTGAAAATGTAATTTTTTTGTTAATAAATATACAGAGTGTCTTGAAAGTAAAGGGACACGGCTTAACTGCAGTTTCTTGAGATAAAATGGGACCAATTATACTAAACATGTCTTACTACAAAATGGCGCCTTCAGAAGAAAAAAATATTTTAATATTGGGAACATTTCAGTAACAAAATAGCGGATCAAGCTGAAACTTGGTACACATCCTGAACTAAATCTATACTGAAACATTCCCAAAGAAAAAAAATTCTTCTTTAAGGCGCCATAACTTCCAAAGCAAGTACGTTTGCACTTAGGTATGTTTCGTTTAATCTGTTCCGTTAGACTTCATGAAGCTGTAGTTAAGCTACGTCCCTTTATTTTCAATACACCCTGTATATTACATACATGGTTTTCCAGAGGACTTGAACTTGGAAACACTTTGTGGGAACCTATTTTATATAACCAGAATTGTTGGTTAAAATGTAAATTCTATTGTTGTTATATTATTGCTGTCCTTTAATCGAAAATAAAAGCTAATATCTGCATTAAACAAGAAATCCGAAGTCCAGCGATCGAATGTATACAGCTAGTAAAAAAATAATTTAATCTATACCCTGCTTCAAGAATAGAGACACAAGAAAAGAAAATTTTTTAAATTCAAATTAGTTCATAAAACGCGTTTGAAGGCATATAGAATATTGGCCCTTTGTTCGATAATCGATTGGGCATTTTCTTTGGCGAGATTTCTAATTGCCGCTATGTTTAATAGCAACATTTTTAATTGGGTCTATGTTTAGAGGCAATATTTTTAACTATCGCTGCTTTTGGCGACTACAATTTCTGTGGTGCATCTTTTGCTGACGTTACTTTGTAGGAACATCTGGCGCTATTATAGAGGCGAATTATTTAATAACTTTTTTCAGCGACAGTGTCAACTGGCGCTGTTTCTGGTGAAGACATTTTTAATTAGGTTTGTTTTGGCGACAATATTTTTAACTGTCGCTCCTTGTGGCTACCACAATTTCTGTGGTGCATCTACTGCAGACGTCATTTTTGCAAGCGCTGTCTTAGCCATGAGTTATTTAATAACGTTTTTTTTTTCGAACGACAGTTTCAACTGGCGCTGTTTCTGGCCAAGACATTTTTAATTAGGGTTGTTTTGGCGACAATATGTTTAACTGTTGCTGTTTTTGGCGACCTCAATTCCTGTGGTGTATCGTTTGCTGACGTTATTTTGCAAGGACATCTTTAAGTGTCGCTGTTTTAGTGACGAATTATTTAATATCGTTTTTTTCCAGCTACAGTTTTAACTGGCGCAGTTTCTAGCGTAGACATTTTTAATTAGGGTTGTTTTGCGACAATATTTTTGCTATCGCTCGTTCTGGCGCCCACAATTTCTATGGTCTTTGTACTGCTGACGTTATTTTGCAAGGACACCTTTAACTGGCGCTGTTTTAGCGGCGAATTATTTAATAACGATTTTTGTCCAGCGACAGTTTTAACTGGCGCTGTTTCTGGCGAAGATATTTTTAGTTAGGGTTGCTTTGGCGACAATATTTTTACTGTCGCTTCTTCTGGCGACCTCCATTCCTGTGGTGTATCTTTTGCTGACGTTATTTTGCAAGGACATCTTCAACTGGCGCTGATTTAGCGGTGAATTATTTAATAACGTTTTTTTGCCAGTGGCAGTTTTAACTGGCGCCGTTTCTGGCGAACACATTTTTAATTAGGGTTGTTTTGGCTACAATATTTTTGCTGCCGCTCCTTCTGGCAACCACAATTTGTATGGTGCATCTACTGCAGACGTCATTTTGCAAGGACATCTTTAACTGGCCTTGTTTTACCGGTGAATTATTTAATAACGTTTTCTTTCCAGCGACAGTTTCAACTGGCGCTATTTCTGGCGAAGGCAATTAGGGTTGTTTTGGCGACGATATTTTTACATGTCGTTATTTTTGGCGACCTCAATTTCTGTGGGGTATCTTTTTCTGACGTTATTTTGCAAGAAGATCTTTAACTGGCGCTGTTTTAGTGATGAATTATTTAATATCTTTTTTCCAGCGACAGTTTCAGCTGCCGCTGTTTCTGGGGAAGACATTTTTAATTAGGGTTGTTTTGGCGACAATATTTTTAAATATCGCTATTTTTGGCGTCCTCAATTCCAGTGGTGTATCTTTTGCTGACGTTATTTTGCATGGACATCTTTAACTGGCGCTGTTTTAGTGACGAATTATTTAATATCGTTTTTTTCCAGCAACAGTTTTAACTGGCGCTGTTTCTGGCGAAGACATTTTTAGTTAGGGTTGTTTTGGCGACAATATTTTAATTGGCGGCATTTTTAATGACATTGTTTTGATGGGGGAATTTATAACTGGCGCTTCTTTTTTAAATTGTATTAACAGCCGTTTAAATTGGGGTTGTTTTGGCGGCAACATATTCAACTGGCGCTGTTTTGGTAGCGATATATTTAAGTAACGCTATTTTCAGCGGCAGCAATTGTATCTGGCATTGTTTTGTGTAGCCAGATTTTATGTAACGCTATTTTAGCTGCATCCTTTTTAATTAAATGTTTTCAGGACTACGTTTGTTACTGGTGCTATTGTGGCGCTGACATTTGTTACTCGCGTTGGTTTTGTAGCGACAATGGCGCTAATGTTGGCAAAATCAACTATAATTAGGACTTTTCTTCCGGCAACATTGCCAACAGGCACTATTAAGGTGGCGGCATTTTCAACTAGATTTAGTGTTAGCGGCGATATTATTTACTGCTGTTATCGACAACCACATTTGGTATGGCGCTTTTCTGATTCTGTTATTTTTACTGACTATTTTTTACGGCTACAGATTTAACTGGCATTATTTTGGCGGCGACATTTGTAACCGGCGTTATTTTTAGCGAGAAATTTAAATAGGATTGTTTACACTACAATTTTAGCTGGCGGTGTTTCTGGCGAAGACATTTCTAATTAAAGATATTAAGGTAACGTAGTGTTTAACTGCCGTTGTTTCGATGGAAGCATTTTTAACTGGCTCTAAATCAAGCCAAATCGATTTGAATCAGGGTTATTTTTCAAGGGATCATTATTAGCTGTCAATATTTTGATAGCGATATTTTCAACTGGGTCTATTTTTAGCGACGGTATTTTCAACTGCCATTGTTTTCGACAACCACATTTTATATGGCGCTTTTCTGACTGCGTTACTTTTACTAACTATTTTTCACGGCTACAGTTTTAACGGATTTAAACAACAAAATATTTAACTGCTGTTGTTTGGATGGTAACATTTTTAAGTGGCGTTACTATTACCGAATTCTCTTTTAATTGGGATTGCTTTGGTGGCAACATTGAATTAACGCTATTTTGCTGGCGACATTTTTAACTAGCTTCATTTTCAGCGGGGACATTTTTAACTGCCGTTGTTTTGGATAGCCACATGTTACATGCCGCTTGTTTTGACTTCATCATCTTGAATTGACTATGTCTTTAGGTCTACTTTTTTAATTAGTGCTGTTTTGGCGGCAACATTTTTTACGCATATGTGTTTGGCGCTACTTTAGGAACAATCGTTATAAATTAGGGTTGTTTTGTCTAGAACATTAACAGCTGACACTATTTTGACTGGGACATTTTCAACTAAGTTTATTTTTAGCTGCGGTTTTTTTAATTGCCGCTGTTTACGACAACCACAATTTATACAGCATTTATCTGATTGTGTTATTTTTTACTTATCTTTTACCTATATTTTTAACAAGCGCTGTTTTGGTGGCACCACTTTTGCCGAAAACATTTGTACTTGGCACTGTTTTTGATAGCCGCATTGTCAACTAGCGCTGAGGTTCCTACGACTTTCCTGACTGGCGCTATTTTGCTATCAACTTGTTTACCTTGCGCTAATTTTGCTAGTAACATTTTTCCGCATTATATTTGTGGTATTACTTTCGGATATTTAGGTTGTCTGATGATTGTTTAGTGTATTTTACATATATGTTTATATTAAACAGATGTTTTGCTTCTAAATGGGTTCAATTAATTATTTTATTGTTTCATCCATGTTCGGACAGTTTCGAGCAGATCGTTTTAAAATGTTTTGTGTCAACCAATTAGTGATACGTTGTGCAAAGGCATTACTAATTAAACTTTAAGTGGACTATTAAAAAAACATTTTTAAGATTTTTGGATCGGTGTGACAAAGGTAATATTCTGTACAATCGTTGAAGCAAGTTTTTAAATACCAACAAAGATGTCTAATAAACTATGCAGGAAAAACATTTCATGTGCAGCGATAGTATTTAAAACGTAGTGGCAATTCTAATTTAGAGAAATTTTACAGTTTTCGTAAACTATTTATAATCTTGTGTTAAATAAAATAAATGAAGGAAATAAAAGTATAATTAGCTGGTTTGCTAGTTTATTAAATTAAATACATGTTTTTGTGCATAAAAATAGTAGAAATAGAAACTATATACGTAAAACACCAGATTTGGTTAACAAATATTATTAGAATTACAGCCATTGCCTTAGGATGTATACAATATAAATACTTTGACTATAATTAGTGCATTAGTTTTTGATTAATAACACAACTATTGTTACGAACGTCTTTGGAATAAAAAAACATACTTGTTTTTCAGATCTAAAACGCAGTTAAATAGCAAAACGTTCATTTTAACCATAAATTATGATAATAACTGACTTTTGTTTAAATTTATAGTTTTCGGTAATTTTATGGTTGTTATAAATCATGTAGGTGTTGTATTTTCGTAACTATTAAATTTAATACTTATTCTGCTGCTTCCAGCAACATTTTCAATGCTGTTTAATTCTTAATATTTAAAATGTTAAAAACAATGTATTAGAGGAAACATAAGAAGTGAAGGTTAAAAAAAAGTTTATTTAATCAACTGAGATATAGTTTTAAATCAGAAAACACTTAAAAGTGAAACAGTATAAACGATAATTTCGTATCTGATTGTGGTGGATTTTCGTGCTTACTTAGAAATATTTGTATGAGTTTTTTTTTATAACAACTCCATTTTACGATCCCAGCAATTATCAATGAATACTGTGGCAAAAAACAGAATTATTTACTTGAAACTAATTCTATGAAATATAGCAGCGATTCTCAACGCGTGCCGCGCCCCCCTAGGGAAGCGTGATAACACTAAAAGGGGGGCGCGAGCATATCGCAAAAAATATGAAAAATCATTATTCAAAATTTTTTTAATTTACTGAAAGAAAAGCAATGAAATACATTCTGACATAATAAAAAATACACGTTTACACTGATATAATATACTTATAAATAGGATTGTATCAGTACTGACAGAAAATGCACTATCGAAATCAATTAAAGCAGAAATTGGAATACGACAGGGCTGTATAATGTCACCGACACTATTTAATATATATAGTGAATATGGACGAATGGGCAGGTGGGATATCAATAGGTGGAAGAAAGATCAATAATCTAAGTTACGCCGACAATACAACAATAATTGCGGCAGACGAAGAAGAATTACAAACGGTTATGGATAAAATGATAAGAATAAGTAAAGACTTTGGCCTTGAGCTTAACAGAAGCAATACAAAAGTCATGACAGACCTAACGAAAACCTACCTAGACCACCCACCATAGTTGGCTTTGAAGTAATAAGGAGCTTCACATTCCTAGGATCGATAATAACGGACACGGGAAATTGCGAAAACGAAATAAAACGAAGAATAGCCATGACAAGAGATGCAACCATGAAATTGACTAAAATATGGAAAGATACTGCGATATCAAAGCAAAGCAAACTCAAGCTGGCTTCTACATTAGTATTTCCAATTGCAACATACTGCGCGTAAACGTGGACAATAAAGAAGAATGACATGAAAAGAATTGATGCGTTTGAAATGTGGGTATACCGCAGAATTCTAAGGATCTCATGGACGCAACACCGTACAAATCACTCCGCAATAGTAGAGCTCAACATTCAAACACGGCTATATACCAGAATTAAAAAATCCTATCTGAAGTACTTTGGGCACATAGCGGGACGAACCAATGACATGGAAAAACTAATAGTGGAAGGCAAGTCACTGGAAGACGACCAAGAGGAAGATCACCCAACCGCTGGATAGATCAGATAAAACCAATAACAGGTCTTGGGGTACAGGAAGCCACCCAGTTAGCCCAAGACAGAACAGAGTGGAAAACAACCATAAATTACATTAGATAGCGTCACCATGCCCTTATAGGGCAAAGGACTGAGGAGGAGGATCAGTACTGCAAAATGTATTTAATAATTTACTTATCAGTACTAATTTAAAAACAGGTTTAAAGTTATTAGTGACTCGCTTGGGCCTGTCTTGCAGAGCAAAGTTTTTCGAAAGAAGGTTTAACATTAGAAATTGAAAGAAATTGAAATTGTTCTATTTCTATATTTAGCTGAGATCTATATTTTGTCTTCAAGGCAGCCACCGCTGAAAATTCGGTTTCGCCTAGACAGGATATTGAAAATGGTAATAGTATACCATCCACCCCTGTCCAAAATCCAAAGAATAATTTACCACTAAATTGTCGTTTGATTGCGCTCCTTGCAGTGAAGTCTATTAAGATTTCTTCTTCGGCAGTTGAGAGACCTTCGGGAGAATTTTGAAATGGGACCCTAACCCACTCATATCTTGCTACCAAGTTGTCGTCAGCAAGAAAATACTTTTTAAAACTCCTTGCCAGCGTGGCTAAATGATTTTCAATGGTTACAAAAACAACTTGCACATGTTGTTCTTCATCCTTGTAAGTGTTAATACATTCATCCATATTTGCAAACATTTCTAGGTTTGTTGTTTTAAATTTCTGCTCCACAATTCCAATTGTTACGAAAAGCATTAACTTTATCACTCGTATCCAACATATGTGTATTTGCTCCTTAGAGTTGAAAATTCAAGGTATTTAATTTCTCGAATATGTGGACCAAGTAGTTCAATTTCATCACAAATAAATCATCTCGAAACTTCTCGGCTTCCAGTCGGTTTTTTCATCTAGAAAAATGGCGATTTCATGTCTTAATTCATAAACACGTTGCTAAAATTTCCCACATGATAACCATCGTGCCTTGCAATACAATAGTAACGCTGAATGTACTGCACCCATGTTTTTACAAAGTGCAGAGAAGATTCTTGATTTTAGGGGTCTCATTTTTATATAATTTGCTACGGTTACAACCATCGTTAGCACAATATTCAGACCAGGACTCATTTCTTTGGAAGCCAGAGCTTCTCTGTGGATCACGCTATGTGTCCAGACATACCGTGGAAATTTTTGTTTCACAAGTGCTTGTATACCTTGGAATCTTTCACCAAATCACCAATTCCACTTGCAACAGTATCATTTGGTAGAGGTATGGACTGCAATTGTTTGGCAACATTACCTCGAAGCATAGTTTCTACAATCTCAATTGCAGCTGGCAGAATAAGCTTTTCACCAATGATGTGAGGCTTTTTACATCTGGCTATTGTATATGAAACTTTAGGCCAGTAAAGCTATTTCATTCTCAGATAACGCTTTTTTAAAAAAATTGTTTTGCTTTTCATATCATCTTAATTTTAATTCGATGAATTGTCGGGGTTTGTTAACGTACTCACTATGAAGCGTTTCCAAATCTCGTTTAAGTTTATTGGGCTTCATGCTGTCTGCTGCCAAAATTTTTGAGCAAATGACACACAGGGACCTTTCTTTTTCATTTACTTCAGTGCTGGTAAACCCAACCTTTAAGTATTCTTGAGAATATTTTCTTGATTTTATCTTCGGAACCACGCTTGTCTGTACACTTGTTGTTGCTTCACTATCGTCTAATGCTCGCTTATGTCCACTTAAATATTTATCCATGATTCTGTATAAATCTACTGCTACCCGAATACCGTGAATTTCAGTTAACACCCAAATTACAACATACACACTCACGATAGAAGGATCGATTGAGACTGGTTGGAATTGCACGAGGTGCAGCATTTATACACGCTTGCATCGCGGTCACGCAGAATTTTCGAGCCAAATCGGAACTTCTCGTGAAGCCGCGAGAATGTCCGATATGGTGGATGTAAGACAGAGAGCAATAGAGACGCATCGATTCTGGTTTTAACAATGCAGCGCATCGGTGTTGCCAAATATCAATAAATTTACCTATTCTTGGTAATTTTTAATGTTTGTAATTAAAAATTAACGTCTTAGTGTAGTTTTAGCGTCAAAATACAATTAAACTGAAACTAATATTACAATTACAGCACGATTACAGTAAAAATTATTGTATCTGAGGGGGGGCAGGGCGATGAGAATTATAATTGAAAATGGGGCGTAAATACTAAAATGTTGAGAAACGCTGAAATATAGATAAATTTGCTACTAAAGAAGAGAGAAGTGAAAGTTTGCATGCTTTAAGAAAACGCCATGTGTATGGAGAGCTTAGCAGCATAAAAAATAATTTCTGATTCATTTAATGACAGCGACATGGTCAAATGCTGTTGTAATTAGGGCAGGCAATTAATTAATTCAATAAAGCGACAGGAAGTCTTGATAAAGCGAATAAATTGGTTACTCGATAGGTGTACCTACAAGCTCATGTCATTCCGCTAATATAATAATGTCTGTCCATTTGTCCAAAGTCTACGAGAATAGAAAATGACATCTTCATGTAAATTAGATAGTACACATTTCCCTGCCTCGCTCCTCATTTCTTAACGTCAGAATATGTAAGCTTCATATTTAGAATTAAACTGAACTTTACAAATTGTTAATCCTGTCATCGCATATTACAGGAATATGTTATATGTACGAAGATCCACTGTACCTGGGATGCATTATGGTGTCGTTTTGTATTGTGTGATGCCAACGCTTTAGATAAGCGAAATACATATATGCAACTAATTCTGATGAGAAATGTACATACCTTAGATAGCATATTATTTAAACGCCAGTTTCACGAAATTAATACTAATTTGTAACGGTTTGTATGTAAAAAAACTATACAGACCCTAGTTAAATAGGAAAAAACATTTAATTAATTAAGTAAACCATTTCAGAAACCTTACTATTCTAATTATTATGGAAAATAACTACAGACTTATTATAATTATGCATTAAAACAATGACCGTTTCAAGCTAATATATTAATTTCTTTAACGATTATATAAGCAGGGCTATGAGGAAGCTTAAGCAAATTAATTTATTGTCACCGTCATCTCACTAAATTAATTCTGACAAACGCTAAATTGTAATGTCAAAATCAAATATTTTATTAGCACATAACTTTGTGAGTAAGTCGCTATTAAAAGTACGCCCTTGCAACTTAATTTCAAATTATACAATAATTCACGGCAGCCGAAACAACAACATATACATAAATCCGTTGGTTTATTTTTGATATCCCAGGAAAATTGCCAATACGAAAGCTGCAGGACCAAAAAGCAATCAAGCATCCGCGTTTTGGAAAAATTGAAATAAACACAAATACGTGAATTAATTTTAGGATTTGAGTTGTTGATTTACCTAACTTTCATGGAGGATCTCCAACTCATGCAGATCGGTATATTAGCGGAAATTTATAGCGAATTGGACGGCATTACTCGCCGAGTTAAATCTGAATCAATTTACAACCTTAAAATCTTGCCAAACGTGAAAAGTCATCGTTCTACGTGCTGGATGTGCGTTAATGCTACTATTCTGAGTTAGTTGTATATCTGATTGAACGAACCTTAGATATAAATTTTTATTATTTGAATTATGCAAATTTTACAGCTATGAAATCAAGAAAAAGAAGGCGTTAGTTGTTTGGATTGCAGATTAGAATACTCCATAGCTGATTTCGAATTTAGTTATTTATTCTAAATCAATTTTATAGTTCAACTTCTCCAAGTATCAGCATAAATTATTTTTTATAAAATTGTCACGTCCGACGTATTCATTATACGACAAAAAGTTGGTAGGTTAGAATTCTTAAGTGATATTCTGGTTATTCATTTATTCGTTGGTTAAACTTTAGCTAAAAGGTAAATATTTATATTTTAGGTTAGGATTCTACATAATTGATATATTGAATTTAAATGCTCGCTTATTTAAAATGGCTTAACTTTAGCCAAGTAGTTTTTCTATGAAGCTAACATCAATGTATTCATGGAATAAAATGCTGAATAGCTTCTACTTGGATTGTAGGCTAGGATTCTCCATAACTGACATGTAGAATTTAATTGCCCTTTTATATAAGATGGCTAAACCTTAGCCAGATTTTTTAACATCTAGCTATATCAATGCATTCAGGCAAGAAAATGGCCCTGGTATTTATAGTGTAGATTAACATTTTCACAACTGATTGATTTGAACTTCAGTACTCAGCTATCCTGAGTTTAATTTCCTTAGGGGGATAAACGTTAACCAAGATTGCAAGATTTCTTCTAAACCCTTTATAATACAGTTTAATATGGGATGAGAATTTGGAGAATTTACGTTAGGACTTTTCATAATTAATATTTTATCTCTTCATATTAATGGAAATAGAAAACTGCTACTCGGATTTTAAGCTAGGATTCTCCATAACTGACATGTAGAATTTAATTGCCCATTCATGTAAGATGGCTAAGCCTTAGCCAGTTTCTTCAAACATCTAGCAACATCAATAGATTCATGGAAGAAAATGGCCCTGGTATTTATATTGCTGATTTTCGTAACTGATGGATTTGATCTTCAGTATTCAACTATCCTGAGTTTAATTTCTCTAGGGGGATAAACTTTAATGAAGTTTGCACAATTTTTTGTAAACGCTTTATGATAAATATAAACAATGAGTAAAAATTTGGCATTCTGTGTTAGGATTTTTAATAGTTAATATTTTTTTTTCATTTATATTCATGGAAATAAAAAGCGGCTACTTGAATTCTAAGCTAGGATTCTCCATAACTGACATTTCCCATTTATGTAAGATGCCTAACCTTAGCCAGTTTTTTTAAACATCTGGAAATATCAATGGATTCATGGTAGAAAATTGCCCTCGTATTTATATTGTAGATTAACATTTTCATAATTGTTTGACTTGAGTTTCAGTATTCAGCTATCCTTTATAATAAAGATAAACATGGAATAAGAATTTTGCATTCTACGTTAGGATTTTTCATAATTAATATTTTGTTTCTTCGTATTCATGGAAATAAAAAGTTGCTACTTGGATTGTAAGCTAGGATTCCCCGTAACTGACATGTAGAATTTAATTGCCCATTTATGTAAGATGGCTAAACCTTAGCCAGTTTTTTTAAACATCCATACATATCAATGGATTCATGGAAGAAAATGGCCCTGGTATTTATTTGTAGATTAACATTTTCGTAACTGATTGATTTGAGCTTTAGTAGTCAGCTACCCTGAGTTTAATTTCTTTAGGGGGATAAACTTTAATCAAGTTTGTACACTTTTTTGTAAACGCTTTATAATAAAGATAAGCATGGATTAAAAATTTGACATTCTACGTTTTCATAATTAATACTTATTTATTTTCATTTATGAAACTAAACAGCTGCTACTTAGATTGTAGCTAAGGATGTTCCATAATTAACTTGTAGAATTCAATTGTCCATTTATGTAAGATGGCTCAACTTTAGCCAAATTCTTTTATGGAGCAATCAATATCAATACCTTCCTGGCATAACAAGGCGTAAATATTTATGCTGCAAGTCATAATTTCCATGATTTCTCATTTCAAGCTTTAATATTCATTTATTCTGAATTGATGCCTCTATCAAATTAAACTTCAGCCAAGATTGTGTAACTCTTTCTAGTAAAAGTACCAACATGAAAATATTCATAGAATTAGGAAGTTGATATTTCGATTCTAGGTTGGTATTCTTCATAGTTGATAAACTGAAATTAATTGCTTATTTATATAAGGTGGCTAAACTGTAGCCAAGTTTTTTATGGAACCATGAATATCAATGCATTCCTGGCAGAGAAAGATGAAGATTTCCATATTAAGCTAAATTTTTCATAATT
>JABXWE010024591.1:0-12136 GCA_014611495.1 Limonius californicus | reverse complement strand
GTCCAAGTTTGAAAAACGAGACGCGAAGCGTCGAGTTTTTCAACGGACGAGTGCGACAAGTGGTCTTATGAAACGTGTTCTTTATACTATTTTTTCTATTGAGGAAGTTTCAGAGTATTTTAAATAAAATTATGTAGAAAATTTTACGTCAAATCGATTACTAGGGAGTTTTTATAAACACTTATGGCAGCACTGACAGGTGGCTGAAACTGACATATCAAACTTTCAAATTCAAATCGATCTACCAACATCGTAAAAAACAAACTAAAAACAGTACGATTATAGGCCTCCTTAACGTACTGTTTTTAAGCTAAAACAGTGCGCTTAGAACGGCTTTATAAAACCGAAATAGAAAAAAGCATTAATCGACGCACAAACGCGCTATGCACAAATTGAAAAAAAAAATTACTGGCCATTTGCTTGGGGTTAAGTAAATTTCATGAGTATATATTTGGAAAGAAAGTCGGAGTGGAAACGGACCACTTGTCTCTAATCTCAATATTCAAGAAACAGTTAAATAAATGTACAATACAAACCAGGCAAAGAACTTTTGCTAGCAGATGCACTTTCTAGGGCGTACCTGCCAGACAAAAGTGATGAGGGGTTTGACGGTGAAATTAACGCACAAGTATGTTTAATCACAGCGCAAATAAACGCCAGCAACAAAAAACTAGAACAGATCAGGGAGTAAACTAGCAAAGATCCGCTGTTACAAAAATTAACAGAAATAATCATAAACGGATGGCCAAACAATAGCAACAAATTAGGCGATAATCTAAAAACATTTGCACATTACAAAAGTGACCTTACCGTAATCAACAATTTAGTGTACTTACAAAGGACAGGCTGTAGTCATCCCTCAAAGTATGCGTAAAGAAATGCTAGGTAGGGTGCATTACAGCCACTTAGGAGTGACTAAATGTCTAAACTTAGCGAAAGAATCAATATTTTGGCCGACTATGAATAACGAAATAAAACAACTAATCTCAAAATGTCACGTGTGTCACAAATATGCAAACGCACAAAAGTCTGAAACACTGATTTCTCACAATATTCCAAAAATGTCATGGCTAAAAGTAGGTTGTGACATAATTATTTGAGTTCTTCTTCTTCTTCTTCGCTAATCCTTATGCCCTTTCAGGCGTCGGATGTGGGTTCCTTGTCCTGCATCCATTTCCTCCATTCTTTCCTATCTCTTGCTAGTTTTCTCATCTCCTCTATAGTCTTTCCTCTTTCCCTCCCTATTTCTCGGATTTGATCCATCCATTTTCTTCGTGGTCTTCCTTTTTTCCTCTTCCTTGGTTTGCCTATCTCCATTATTTTTCTTGCGATTCTGTCGGGTTCCATTCTTACTATGTGCGCATACCAGTTCAGTTGTTAATTATTTGAGTTCAAAAAACAAAAATATCTACTGTTAATCGACTACTATTCAAAATTTGTTGAAATTGAACCGATGAGACCTAACACCACAAGCATCAACAAAATACAAATAATTAAAACAATATTCGCAAGGCATAGAATACCACTAATATTTAGTGTCAGATGACGGCCCACGGTTTAGTGCGGCAGAATTTAAAAACTTTGAAAGGGAATGGGATTTCACACACTTAATTACATCACCCACACATGCGCAGTCAAACGGAATGGCCGAACGACACATTCAAACAGCCAAGAGCCTTTTTAAGAAAGTTGTAGAAGACAATAAAGATATTCACCTTGCATTGCTACAGTATCGTAACCCAAAATTGTCAATGTTAATAAATTCAGTAGGGCATTACAAAACAGACAGTGGACGCAGGAAAAATATTATAACAGAAGTACTGCCAAATTGCCTGAAATTGAGGTAGGCTCGGACATTTACATACAAAGTACAAACCGAACCTAATTCAATTTGGCAACAAGGCGTGCTGTTAAAAAAAATTTGCGATCGCAGATACAAAGTAAAGGTAAACAATACTTCCGTATTAATTCGAAACAGGAAATTTATTAAGTCAAATATGGGTAAGAGAACGAGTCCACATAACCAGAACCATTATTTACCTCCATCACGTGCTAGTTTAAAAAGAAAGAATGTGTATATAGAAATAGAAGGTGAAAATAACGACCTAGTTGATATAGACGCCAGGGAAAGAAAGGAAACTGTTAACAGATCAAGTAGTGAGAACACTATTTTGTGTGACAGACCAAGTACAAGCTCCCAAACTGAAATTAAGGTCAACAAATGCACAAAAACGGGTAGAGTAGGTAATAAAGCCACCTCTGTGATTGAATTTGTAAACAAACGGTCTCAGAAGGGGAGATGTTAGGTATAGTGAACACCTATATAGGTGTTAGTTTAATATGTTAAGTTGGTATTATTTGTAATAAGGCAATAAGTTCAGTTGGTAGCATACGTGACTGCCTGTCCGTACTGATTGTATGTTAGTGAGTTCCGAATAAACTCCTGAACTTGAAAGTTGTATTATTATCGCAGTTCAAGATTCAACACAGTGCACCACGTTTTTTTTAGTGTGCAGTTGTACACAAATTGTGCAGTTCTGAATTTATTTGTACAGTTTTAAGTTTCGATTTGTGCAGTTGTAAAAATCAAAACAAAAATACCATTTTCTTAAATAAAGAGTTTTAATTATTATAGCAAATAGCACAAATAAAATAGGTTTTCTTCTTTAATGATAAAATAATAGGTACTCACTGAGATCGTATAAGTTAAAAAACATAACATCTAAAAATCGGGTTGCCGACTTCCTGCGAAGCCAGGGAAGGACACTGGTCGAAGTACTAAGAAGTCCGTATATATAATTTAATAATCTCACAAACTGTCAAATACCAATTGCATTAAAAGAAGAAAAAACACAAACAAAATACAATTCGTTATTCGTGCTTCTTCTTTCTTCTCTTCATTCTTTTGCTCCAATTGATTTTTAAAGTTGTACTTATGTATTTCAAGCATCAAGTTGAATTGAATAAATTAGTGGTGGTTCATGATTTGTTAAATTAAGTAATACATTTTCTGATGCTTTTGCTCCACGAATGTTTGCTATAGTTTCTGCTTTCGCTCTTCCCCGTCATATTTTAGATGCAATAACGGAATCACCATATGTCCTAGCATTCAATTTAATTGTGCAGGTTTTGTGTTACCATGTCGTTCGCTAGAGCGCATGCGAGACTGACAGATAGATAGGGAGAGATTTGTTTCTCAAAACCAGCAGACTAGCGCCCTTATTAAAATTTCTTTGCGCAAACAGAGTAAGCAGCACAAAAGGACAATTTGCGTCCTTACTCTCAAGGAAGCACACAGGACAAAACGTCTGCAGAAAGGAGTGTTCTTCCCAAAGGAATACGATTCGCAACCCTATCTAAAATTTCTTTTTCTTGAAGTTAGAAACATCTTCATCAGTAGCGATCTTGGTTTCGCTGGTAGTCTCTTCTTGAAAAATTCTTAAAAAATAAGGATGACTTTTCGCTTTCGGTTTGTTGCGAACCCTGTATTCTCTTTTGGATATCCAGTGAAGCACTGCAGAGCATGGGTGCTTATTTATTAATGGAAGTTTATTGCAGTGAACATATAAATACAAGTTTTCTGTTTCTACTAACCGATTTCTGCAGAGTTTTGTGCGGTTTCGTTAAAAAAGCCTGTAGTGCACTCCGTTGCTGTGCCACTGAAAATGTAAATATTTGTGTGGGAGATCACATGTAGGTAGATGTAGTGTTATACAAGCATTTGTATTTTGCGTCTAAATAAATCTGCTTTTGTTGAAGGGTACCGTTGTTATGTAATATTTAAATAAAATTAGGGTCTTACTTTTTATTTAGAAGGATCTTATACTTTCCTGTTACAATTGCAGAGATTTATAATGTTTAATTTCTATCTCATTTTTCCAATTTCTAGAATTAAATAATGAGACATACATTTATTTATGTTTCTGTCAAATTATTTATGAATGTTCCGATTTATTTTTATACTACATATTTTACTTGTACTTCATTTTACAGTATAATCTTATTACTATAGTTGTTCGTACATTGTGAAATGTAATTAATACGTAATAAATTATACATTTATAAACAGGTTTTGTTTAAAACAATTAATCAAGTTAAAAATAGTTTACATCTAACTAAAAAAGTCGATATGGCAATATGCCCTTCTACCTACAATACTGTATATTCTATATATTTAGAATCAGGATAATATTCTATATATGCCGGTGTATTTTAGTTGTTTTTTTTTTGCTTGATTAACTATGTTGTAATTATTTTCTATTTTGCGCTGACAGAGCCGTAGTGCGCCTGAATGTGTTCCTCTACCGTTAAGAGGTTATGATAAAAATGTTATCATTTGCTGTCCATATCAGTAGAACCAAGTTGAGTAAAATCAAAAATGACCTTTTGAGACAAAGGCATAAGATTTAAATTGAAATAAATATACTGCCTCAGACTAATTTTTGGAAACAGCGTTTCCTATGGTTGTCGGGATACTGTAAGTTGATACATTCTTTTACATTTGTAACCAGTAAAACTATGTTTAACTTGGTTGCTCAATAATAAATACCTGGTTACTACCCCACTAGAGTTGCCAGTTCCTAAAACAAAAGAACATCATAACGATCAAAACAAAAGAAGAGAAACAATAAACAGCAGGTAAGCTAAGAGAGCGTTATTTGCCACATGAGCAGTAGATGTTTTTAAATTTGGCGCGCCAAACAAGTAAAGTTCTACATTTATGGCGAATACAGCTCTCTCAACTCTTAGTTGCTGTTTGTTTAATTCATATTTGCGTTCCTTTTTTTTCAGATGCTGTTTTAAAGCATAGCGAATTTGATTAAGAGTTATTAGACCATTTAATAAACATTTTACATCTAGTTTATCTGCAACATAAATAGTATCACGTTATGGGTATAGCAGCAACTGGTATGAAATGTTCTTTCCGAAAATCGATATGAACCAATATAGTTCCATTCGAATTTAAGGACGTTTTCTTTAAAAACCATTTTTTTTTTAATTTTTAGTTGCACATGGAGCGATAGATATGGGCAGCAAATGATAAAATACATTCTTATGACAATGTCAACCGCAAAATAATAAATCTGTTATAAAAAAAAACAATTGAAGTAGTACACCACTATATGCATACCTATCCTGATTCCAAATATGAAAAGTTGTACAGTGTTGTATTTAAAACAAGAAAATTAAAATCAGTATCTGCTAAACCGGAAGTGGTACAAAAATTGTAAAATATCAAATAATCGTATCTTATGCACATACCACCAGCACCAAATTTCATTTGTTTATCTTAATAAATAAAAAAAGGGGGACGGCCCGTGATCCGTTCACACCCTAATTGCTTTATATTTTAAAACAATTTACTGTCTGCATGTTCCCCCTTTCAGATTAGATATATTTTGCTTTCATGGCGGTTTGTGGGAGATACCTGTAGCTAAGAAACCGCATCATGTTAATTAACTAGTAGGTACCTCCTTTCATAATGAATAGTTTGATGTTGGTAAAATACAGTCTCTACCTACAGCTTATTATTATATTTTAATTTTTGCTCTTGTTGAAACCTTTGATACTTACTTATTAAAGCCAAAATGTAGGTATCTAATTAGATAACAGTAACTAAGCAACTTTTCAAAATACATATGTATCTACTTTTGGTTAGCGCGCATACATACGTATAGGTAAATTTAATTTTATATAAACGGGTAAAGAGTATTTATAATTATTAAAAGCATTTATTTTGCGGATTATTGTAGAAGCAATATGTACCTAAATCTGTAGGGTTTTAATCTTGAATATAGGTAACTTGCTTAGGAACATTTTGTAGACTACTGCGCATTCCAAATGCGCATTGTGAATGGCGTGTAGTTGTTATTGTTCATAGCGTACAACTTTTCGTAACAAAATTATGGACGTTTTTTCCAAGTTTTCGGAAACAGCTTTTACGTTATCAGTGTCCCTTGAGTGTGTTTATTGAGTACAAGTATTGATTGCACAAGTCTGCTCAGTTGTATGTGTTAAAAGTGTGTCACTTAAAATGGGGTATGTAATGTGTTGTCCCTAAGCAAATCAATTTCCGTATTAATTGTAAACTCGTTAACGTGCTAGTGATCAGGTGTAATGTTGAAGTCGAGTAGGATTACAGAAAAAATATCGTAAGGTGTGTGTTTCAAGCTAACGACGGTTTGCGGAGTCTGTTTGACAAAAGGCACATGGAATTATACACTCCCCCGTCTCGCATACAAGATGGCTGCAACCAGAACCATCTTTGGATTAAATTGTTCCGACTTTCGTTATTTGTTAGAATTCGTGAATAAAGCGCTAGTTTCTCATTTCGATGATGAAAATTATTTTTTCTTGTTATTCTCAATGGCATAACACCGCAACTTATTGCATAAGTAGGTTTAGAATAAAATTGCCTCCAAAGTTCTTTCGTTGCATTCATGTACATATTTATATCTACTCAAAATTTTATATTGTTGCAGATTTTGCTTGCAATAAATTGCTTTGTCGAAATTTATGGCCGCTTTCGGTATGTGACATGGTAAAATGGTAAGTGATGCAAATAATTTGTGGTACGCTACATTACAGAATGCATAACTTTATTCAGATGGCAGCAGATAGCGATGGCTATAGTGTAACAACAGTGGTAACATGTGAAGGAGACCTTACTGATCCCACATTTCCCCGACAATTAGAGCGTGTAATCGGTAGCCTTCAGGATTTGCTGGGTGGGAAGTGGCACATTTGCAAACTGGAGCCGTGGAATTCTGTAAGAGTTACGCTGTCTATTCCTCGTGAAGCAGCACTTCGATTGCGCCATCTTGCTAGTGAAGGATCCCAGCAACTGCGGGCGCTGGGAATTTTAAGTGTGCAGGTTGAAGGCGATCAGGTTATCTCGCTACGGTTAGCTGGACCGGAGCCTCAAGAAATCATTCTGAGGACCACCCAACAAGGTAAATGCTTGCTTTGATAAATGGACTAAATGTTAGGAGCTTTATGGTTAAAATTAATATTTATAAATAGTACAGGTTTACAAATATTAATAGTTGTCGAAAAGCTTTTAATGGAAATTTCCAAAAATATGTACAGTATGTCTTATTGTAGTAGTTACATTCTTGTGATATGGTAAGAGATAGAAGATTAGTTCATGGGACAAAAGTAGACCACTTGGGAGTGTGCTTTAATCCTATTTTTGTTTTTCCCGAAATATTCATAGCCTCCTAGATATGAATGAAAAATCATATGTGCCCAATTTCTTTAAAACTAAAAGGCTTGTTTAGGAGTAGGAATATGAAAACCTTTGAAGAAAATTATAGATACTTGATCTTGGTATAGCTATAGACAAAAAATATTTACCCATTTATAATTTGTTTCTTTTGAAAAGTATAGCATCGTTTTTTTCATTTGAGAGATATAGATTAAATAAGTGACTACAAATCAATAGGTAGCTTATTTTTTTCTCTTACAAGAAGTATAAGGGTTGATGTACTTATTTTTATAAACTACTCAAATATTTAAGAAACACACTTTGTAACAATAACGAATTTCTAAGAAATAAACAATTGAATATCTTCTAGCAGTCAAAATAGCTTCTTTTTCTACTTTTTAGAAATACAACAGTTGTACCTTATTCTGAGAATTATTTAAAAGATAATGAATAACAACACCTTTATTGGCAGAAACAAAATAGGAATAATAAATCCACATATTCGTTTAAAATTGCCTTTTCTAACAAACATGCAGTTAAGAATTCAAACATAATGATAAGAAAATGATCCTCTGTACGTTTATATAAATTTGTTTTCTGATTTGTTTATTTTGTTATTAAAAACCGTTCCATAATTTTTGAAACGAAGCGTACAAAGTTTTATAGCACAGAAAACAGGTTAAAAAAGAAGCTGTCTATTCTGGTAAAAATTAGATATGCATTCCATTGAAAAAATATAACTATGCTGTGTATCTAATGTACCAGATATTTTTGTATACTTATACAACTTTTATCTTTTAAGTTTCTTCTTTTATTTTTCTCTTAATTGAGTTGTTTAGTGTAAAAGATATTCCTGTAAATATTTTGGGGAAACAAAAATACACTCCTAAGTAGGCAACTTTTGGCTCATTTAATAGACCTATCTCTTATGGCTTTCAAAGATCCGCGTTATTTTACCTGCTATAAATTTTCAAAGTACATATTTTACATATGAAATGTAATTAAAACATTGTGTATCATGTAACTTAAAGCAATAACTACATTGTTGAATAGAGTGCTTTCACACTAAATATATTGTATTATAAAATTTAGTACAATTATAAGACAAAAAGAAATCATTTGCTATCTCTCAGTATAATTTTTGCTAAAAAATTGCTTTTTAATGAATAGTTTTTGCTTAAAAAAGAACTACTGCATTGGTATCAGGTTTACAGCAATGTTCTGTAAGATCAACTGTAAATAAAAAACAAAAGTTAAATCTAAAAATAAAATACAACAAAGTCATAGCTGTATCGGTTTGCTATTATATGGTGAATTTTTTTCTATACTTTATTTGCTGCATTTTTCGTATTTAAACCAATTTTCATATACCAGTAAAAAACAAAGACTGTATTTCATTTTTTATCTTTTTCTTGTGAATATGCAAACAAAATAGACAATGTAAAACACTTAAATGAACAGAGTATTAAAACCGTATGTGATAGTTAAACAGAAACATGTATTCCAAACTTAAATACGACTACATATATCTTTTTGCTTACAAATAACATATATAATTTTACATTACTCCAGCATTCACAAAAATATTTTTAAACCCTGAACTTTAAGCATCAGATTTTATAAATTTTAGTTTGGCATATTGTGTGTAGATACATTTTCCATGTTCCCTTTTACAATTAAATAATACATAATAGCCTTACAACTTTTTATGTTTCCTACTTCTTACAAATCTATTTATTTTTTCTACCGATAAAATTTATCACCTAGCTAGAGCAATCTGTGTTTCACAACATTTTATATTATCTCCTGAGAAGTGTTTCAAATTTTCCCTTTCGGTGTTTAACCATTTCACTTTGCTAGTAACGGGTGTTCAAAAACTAGTACGTTTGGAGTAGGCCATGAGTTAACAAAACAAGAGACACAGTATGTCTTTACTTAAACATGAACCAAAATAAACGTCAAAATAAATTGAGGTTATAAACGAGGAACTTTAATTGTAATGCGCAAATTCTACCTACAAGAAATAATTTTTAGTACATAATGCGATTTTGGAACTAATTACTTACAGGAGAGACAAGTAATCAACTGTCAAATAACAATTATTTAGATAACCTCAAAACATCAGGTGTTTGCGGCTCGGCAGCTGGTTATGAAGCGACATACCTTTACCGACGCATAACTGATGCACAGCCTACTATAAACGTGGGAGTTTTTGAACACGGTTTACTATTATTATATGACACGTTTAAATAGTTAACCAACTTTTCTTTCAAACATTTATTATTCACAAAAACAATTTTAAAATATATATTATATTAAAGTAGCGTATTAAAACAACATTTAAATTTCTAAAAATCAAATTTATGCAATGAATTTCACAATCTGATGTTCACCACTTAATTGTGTAATAATTAATTGTAAACTACGGGAAATCTTAAAAAAATGGTACTCTTAGTTATATGTTATATTTGTAGAACAAAAATCACAACCACATTTCACATTTAGTCTATTTTTTGCTGTTAATTTTTACTCTAGTTAAATGTTGATAATTTACGTATTCGTTTTTGCAATTCACTTAAAAATTCCTCTGAAACTGATTATTCCTTTGAAATAGTTTGGAATAGTTATGATAATCAATCAATGGCTAGTGTAAGTGCAATGACACAAAATTATTTTTTTTAGAATGTATGTGTATGTGTAAAAAGCTCAGTTTTTGAAAATAAAAAATTGCAATGAATTTTATCACGAGTAACAAAAACCTAAATAAACGCATACTAATAAAGCATCTAAAATTTCTCATTAAAGTTTATATGTTTACAATTCCAATTTTTTAACGAAGGTTTACAAGTATTATTTATTATCTATTATTTATTTGTAATTTTTCCTATTACAACATTAAAAAATTATAAAGGAATAATAATTGCTAAAATGAAATTGAAATACAGTTGAACTTTTACATATTGATGTTGGCAAGTACCCAAAAAAATCATTTTATACGAACTTAACATATAGAATTCCTATTTAAATACGAAATTAAAAAACAAATTATTAAATATATTTTATACTTGATAATTTGTTTTCAGTCTAAATCAAGTTTCTCGTTCTGTTTTAGTACCTTTTCGCTTTTTTTTTACGATTGCCAACACATAATTGGCAGCAATACCCAATTTTGCGGCGAAATCTGATTGTTTGGCACCCTTATCGACATCTTCCAACACCTGTAACTTGTCTTCAATAGTTACTCAAACATATTCCTTTTTCCATTTTTAAAGAACTGCTTTGTTCAACACCAAGGTAGCAACTAACAATGCATCTACAATGGTAGATAACTGCACATTAAGAGATGTGAAAACTAAAGATTATCCTATTGCATCAAGAATCTTGACTATTAGCTGTACATAGGCACAACTTGCATGAAATTGGTGACCATTTTATAATCCGCTAACAAATTGAAATTTTTACTTGACTAGGAAGATAAAAGATTCTTGGAAAAACACAAATAAGGATAGTATTTCACAATCTGCTTAAAATTTTACCTACCTGAACGATATTGTAAAAGTTTGAAAGAAAAACATCACAATATGGAGGCTTTACATCATAATACAGAGGTGTTTTTGAATGTAATTGAATCTTGGAGTCCGAAAACTAAAAATGTATAAATGCATAAAATATAGACACAAATTTATTACAAAAAGTTAAGGTTTAGAGATCGTACAGATACTCGATGATTTTTGTTTTCGCGGAGGTCCTGCACCGTTAACCGCTGCTGATGTGAAGAGCCGAACCATGCTCAGTTGTTTTTATAATAATGCTGTCTGAAGTTATTAGACACATCTATAATATAATCTTAAGTTTTTTTTACAACCAATCGGAAAATGTATATAGATTAACTATTGATTTGTTGTCTTATAAATCACAAGGTTTAATTTTACTAGTGAAGTTTGAGGCTTTCCTGATTATGATGAATTGACAAACAAAAGTATCTAGCAATATATTTTAGTGTTCCAGTCGGCAAATGTTACAGCAACAAATTTAAACTTTATTGGATAAAGTTTTTTCCCATTCATTGCCGCTGGTTTATATTATTCATTATTGAGACTGTCATTTTGCATAAATATTAAAATGAAACTTTTTACCTAAAATAAATTATGGCAATCCTTTGAAATAATAATTTCAGTCATAGAAATTTTTCTCTTGATTAACGTTCAGTTTATTATTTTAGTGTTTTATAAATGTTTAAGTTTTACATGGGCGGGCGAAAATTTGACAATTTCGCATTTGCAATTTTAGCATTTTTTTGTATGGGCTTCCATCTAGTCTGTGAGGAATATACTAGCTGGTGTAATGAAATACTTAAAAATGAACATTAATGTTAAAGTAATATGGACAACCATTGCTGGTTTTTAATTAATAATCAGTTTATCAAATGTATTGCTTAAATATATGTAGTTGTAAATAAAAAAGTTTCTTTAACTAACTTACAAAAAAGCAAGTCTTTAAACTGCCTATAACTTTTTTAGGAGAACTGAAAAAATCTAAATTTGTTGCTTTATACAGGGTGTCCTTTAAATGCCTTAAAAGCTTCGGGTAGAATTTTTCCTTTATGAATGCTTAATACAAATCTTCAAAAAAAAGTAGGTATTTGGAGCTTAGTTTTCTTGTACGAGAGTGTTAAAGTTCATATCTTTAAAACAGAATTTCATGGAAACAATAACGAGAACTTTAATGTTGCACGGTATTCTGCCGATATAGTGACTGACTGCCCACTTTGATTATGTAAAGATTTAATATTGAGTTTGACGCTCTAGTTGCTCTTCTGGAAGTACTGTTAAAAATGATAAATTTCGTAAATACTACATTTGACAACAGTGCAAGGCCGTGGTATTGTGATGAAAAGTAGAAAATTTTTTTTTCGACATCTGTCAAAAT
>JABXWE010024590.1:0-16976 GCA_014611495.1 Limonius californicus | reverse complement strand
AAACTGTGTGACAGTTCAGGTAGTTAAAAATTTTGGCCCAACAAAATGTGAAAATGAACAAGTATTTAGTTGCAACTGATTTGTAATTTATTAAGGTAAGTAAATTACAGGTTTTTCGTCAAGATTTCTTTCTTTCTGTTACAATTTTCAGATTGTCAGATTCTAAAGCTTAATATAGACGGGACAATCCCCAGGCTACTGCAATTGACTTTTTAAAAAATCACTTTGTACGTAGTCGACTCCACGACTTGAATATCGCGTTCTTGCAGGAAATCAATGGCGACGTCAGCAGTATGTGTCTTCAGCTGCATTTAAAGAATATTAAGGTCCATATTACAAGAAGTAGGTACTACGTATTCCTCCAAGACTGTATGTATGTAACCGTTACCGTTCAGTCTTCTTGGAATCATAAAAAGGTCAGTTTTTGCATCAAGACTGATGCCGCACGAAACCAGTACATCACCATCAAATCTATAGACTTCCCGAGAAGGGAGAATTCGCAGCGGCCGAGTCGCCGCGAATGTTGACCGTTTGAACAATGAATGTAGTTACTATCTGTACTCATAGACTTAAGAAATCGTCCAGTTAACACTAGTTTTTGTGCCACTCGATTATTGGAAAAAATTCTCCGATTAAGTTATATTACGTTTTGGCAGGTCATTCAAATTACACAATTCCAGACTGATTACAGTAAAACCTCTCTTAACGGGCACCTCCTATTAATGGGCACCTCTCAATACCCGACACTTTTTTAAGAACTTTTCTAACATATAGGAGAATTAACGTAAAACGACCTCCTAACAACGGGCACTCTCAATAACGGACACGGGCAGCAAAAATTTCCCAATTACCATAATTGTTAAGAAATGTACCTCTTTATAACGGGCACAATGAGCAAAAATGAATGGTCGGTGAACAAGTTTATGAACAAATTTTAAAATACATAGAATTTTAAGACGGGCGGGCGGTTATATGTACGTAAAATATTTCGTAGAATTGTTATCTTCTACCGCCCCCAGTACAAAATTTAAGAAAGGGACAAACTTGAAAATTTAATCAGTTTAACACAAGTCATCTAGTTGATAACTAAGATGGCACCTATTAAGAGAAAGTTCCTTACTATCGAAGAAAAAGTGGAAATTATTAAGTGTGGTGAAAAGTTTAAACTTAGTACTCGTCAACTCGCAGGCAAATTATTAATTGGAAAGTCTCAAGCCGCTGAGATTATAAAGAAAAAAGAAGAAATTCTCAAAAAATTTTGTGAAAATGGGGACAGAAAACGAAAAAATAATTTTCCGAAAATTACAAGTGGTGCATTGGATCAGATTGTATTCGACTGGTTTTGCAAAGTAAGAAATAAAAATATACCAATATCGGGAGTACTTAAAAAAAAAGCTTTAGAAGTTGCAAAACAATTAGAACTTGTCACTTTTAAAGCTTCAAATGGATGGTTGGAAAAGTTTTGCAAAAGATGGCAAATACATTTTAAATCCATTTGTGGGGAAGCAGGTCAGGTAAACAAAGAAGATGTTATAGATTGGAAAAAGAACTTGTGTGAGATCATCAAAGAATACGCGCCTGAAAATATTTTTAACGCCGATGAAACCTCCTTATTTTTTCGAGCTTTACCGACAAAAACTTTTGCTTTAAAAAAAGAAAAGTGCACTGGCGGCAAAGCTTCAAAAGATCGTCTCACAATTCTATTTTGTGCAAGTATGACTGGGGAAAAGGAAAGCCCTTTGGTGATTGGAAAATCCAAGAACCCACGGTGTTTCAAAGGAGCACACGTAGATAAATTACCCGTAGAATGGAAATTCAATAAAAAAGCATGGATGACACGAGATATTATGTACGAATGGTTGATGAAGTTTGACAGAAAAATGCAACGACAAAAACGTAATGTGCTTCTATTTTTAGACAATGCCACATCGCACCCACAAATTTTTTTAAAAAATGTGAGATTAGTGTTTTTCCCTCCAAATATGACATCTCATTGCCAACCACTTGACCAGGGGGTAATAAAAGCGTTCAAATCCTACTACAGAAAATATATTGTCAAAAGGCTTTTGTCTTCGATAGAAAATTCGCAGAATACCGCCGAGCTGGAAAAATCTCGCAATATAGTGAATGCTTTGATTTGGATATCAACAGCGTGGAAAAATGTCAAGATAAAAACAATAAACAACTGTTTTTTGAAAGCAGGATTTGGACAAAACGAAAGCGAAAGTTTATCTGGGAATACGAGAGTGCCATTGCCGGAACTAATTTTGGAAAATTCGAACAACTCTTTTTCGGATTATGTAGACATTGACAAGGATCTTTGCACAGAAAGTTCGGACATACACATAGAAAAATGTACAGAAGAGTTCCTCGAAGAATCTAAAAATGACGATAGTGATAGCGATAATGAAGAAATAATACGTACGGAAGTGATTGACATTAAAAACGCTTATAAAAAATTACGAGATTTGCAAAATTTTTTTTATATTTCGGAAGATATAATAGGGACAGAAAAATTGATGGATGTTCTATCTCACGTAGAAAAAGTAATTGTAGAGAAAACCGTTTCTACCAAAAATCAAACAACAATTGATAAATTTTTCAAACCAATGTAATAATACCTACACATTATTATATTATTATGTACGTATTAGTATTATTTATAATATGTAATAATTATATAGGTACTACATATATGTACATATTTACTATGTAAGTTGTAAATACATACATACATAAATTCTATTTTTACAGTGATTTTTATTTAAACCCCCTTTGCTTAATAAATAAATTAATTTTTTTATTACATACGTTCTTATTGTGTTTTATTATGATATTAAAAAAATACGATTTTTAAATATTGACCTCCTATTAACGGGCACCTCCCCATAACGGACACTTTCAAATTCCCCACAGTTACCCGTTGTTGAGAGGTTTTACTGTATAAACAAACTTGTAATTATCCATTTGACTAGTCAGTATTTGGAGGAGAATGTAAATGCTAAAGAAGGAAAAAACTCCGGAAATCAATAAATATATTTAAGAGGAAAAGGCTACACCCTTCGTAGTCGGGAATTAGTATCCAATGTTAAGAATAACAAAGTGTCCAAATAGTAGACAATAGTTTTGATTCGTCATTTAGATTTTCTTTTCACTAAAATTATTCACTTGTAGATATACTTATTTTTTAAATAACTCCCCTTAATCAATATTTTTTATAATAAATTAAATTAAATTTTCCATTAGAGTTTTCTTCGATCTTAACAGTGCCCTAAAAGTCAATCGACTTCGTTTTAACTAACCAAAGTGTTAATTTCGTTGGCATCTACCTTTGCGGCGGCCAGAAGAAAGAGCAACTCAAGGTAATTCATTCGTTTTCAATACTACACCAAGGTATCCTAACTAATAGTTAGCAGCCTCAGTGCCGTTTGGTCAGGCTAAATTAATTATTAGCTGTAAGAAGAAGTTGTAAGAATCAGGGGTAAAATTAAAACTGGACCCTCCCTCGATGTCCTGTTACAGTAAAAATTAAAATCTCTGCAAATATTCTTGGTAAATCCAAATGTATCTTACGTCCAACGAATTCTATATAGTATATAATAGGTTTTACAATGTCTGTGGACGCTATCCGATCTCTGGAATTTCCTCCATCGTCATCTCTCTTGGCAGTGCTCGCCTTGAGGATTTCTCTCACGCACTTCTTTTCTTATGAAGTTTCCCCATGTTGTTCTGGACCGTTCTCTATTTCTTCGCTCCGGAGAGAGCCATTCCAGTCCAGTAGGTCTTTTTCCATTCTTCTGACCTGGCCGTACCCTATAAATTGTTTTTTCTTTACATTTTCTACGATGGTTTCTTTTATTCCGATTAACTGCCCGATTCTTTTGTTGGGTACACTTTCCATTCTGGATATTCTGCACGATCTTCTTAGTGCATCCATTTCCAATGGTGCTACTCTCCTCTTATCCGCTTCATTCCATCTCCATAGTTCGGCTCCGTAAAATACTATACTTTTAACGGTTGTGTTGTAGATATTCTATTTCCTGTTCTTGGTTATTCCCTTATTTCAAGATATCCCATTTAGCCTTTTTATCGCCCTCCGGCCTTTCCCAATTTTTGCTCTAATTTCTTTCTCATCTCTCCCATCTTTTTTTATTCTTACCCCTTAGTAGAAAATTAGTTATTTACTTTTGAGAATTGAATACCTCTGTTGAAAAAGTTGTACAAACTGCAATAAAAAATTCTTCACTCCGGTTGTTGGTAGCTGGTGTATGAATACACGTGTAAAGATGTGTATTTTTCGTTAAAAATGAAGTTGAAAAATTGATATAAATGAGGTTTCTAAATGCTATTTCAGTTCCATTTTGTTATTTTGTTTAAATTCTTTTAACAATACTGTTGTTGTTGTTATCAATTATTTTTGCTGCTATCCAATTACTTATTATTACCATAACTTTGTTATTATTTTTTATAAGAATAGGCGAAGGCGGTGTCCTATTATAACAGAAAATAATCCGAACAAAGAAGCAGCAAACCTTCACTAATATATACTGTACCTATCAACGAAGAAAATTAATTCGTTCAGAGCAACTTGTTTAAATAATATACATCCTGAACGTCATTGTGCGCGGAAAGGAATAAATGTAATAAAAATGATTCGTAGCATATGGTGAAAATGATGTTAACAGATAACATTATACAGCATACAATATACTATGCATATATAAACTACTAAGGTTAATTATGATTCGAAAAAATTGTAAACGAACCAAGATGAAAGCGCAACCAACATATTAATTATTATTACGTGGGTAATTGTCCAGCAACATGCAGATTAGTGTTTCTTGAGAGATCGCGAATGCAATTTATGTGGGAAGATATCGATACACAAACATTAATCGCATGGGTGTTTAAGATATGTAACACTTAAGACATAACGTAAATACTAATAAAATTCCTACTACGGATGATGTAATTTAATGTTTTTCTGATGAAGAATGCTATATTCAATAAATTACTTCGCCATATTTCTCTATTTATAGCACTAGACAGCTTAAGTGAATAAGCTGAAATAAAGAAAAATAAAACATAACATTTAATATAACATAATGAATAGAAAGTTTGAAGAAAAACACAAGCAGACATAACAAGAATTAAGGTAGTAGAAAACCATGACCTGAAGAAAACATCGAGAATATATAAAAAATTTTAAAATCTATGAAATAAAAAATAATAAGAAAAGTGTAGAAGTGAAATGAATTTATTGGAGATATGAAAGAAGAAACACTTTCATTTGAAGACGAGTTTTGAAGGATGTAGTAGAAAGAATGGGAAAGGAACGACGATTGCAAATACGTTAAAAAACATTAAAAAGCAATGAATGAAAGAAGGAAGAAAATTAATCAGGCGACCCAACAACATGTACATGAAATAATGAACATATACAAGAATCAAATCCAAAAACACAACGGGTGTGTCATTTCAAGCTTTAAACGACTATGAAGTTTTCTCGTTTTTCCATTAAAACGCTAATACTGCAACTGATTGTCCTTTTTTTGTTTTGTCAGTGACGTATTTTCGATGTTCAAGATTAGCAGTACAGTAAGATCTCGTTTAGCGCTTAGGATGCCTTTCTAGATGACAAAGCGCTAAATGAAACAGCGTTAAACGAGGTCATTTTAACACATAGTAAATAGGGAAAGGAGAACACGCGACTAAAAATAAACAAATTTTACTTTAATTTTAAGTTATTTTTATATTAATTTGCAAATTAATATATGTTACATAACACATAAATATATGCACACAGAAATATAAAATTCATTTTTGTAATGAAGGTCCTGGCTGTTCTGAAATTCTAGATTTCTTTGCGATGAAGTCGTCTAGTATCATTTGTTGCTTTCTTTTTTCTCTCGCTAAGCAAATGTCGGTAGCAGGAAATGGCATCCAAAACACCTCGTCTTGTTTTTGCATTCCTTTCAAAATCTGTATCATTCGCTACAATTTGATCAACAATTTCGGTTATCATTACTTTTATTTTTATTATGAAAATATGTAGTAAGCTCCACCTCGGTGGTCTAGTGGTTAGCGCATTTGCCTTTAAATGCAAGGGACACGGAGTCGAACCTGGCCGAAGTCGGTGAGATTTTTCTAGCAGGGAAAAATCTAAAAGTGCGCCTTTTGTCGGATAAGATAGGCAAAATTATTAGTTAGGGTGTACAATAAGCCAATGATGGCTGTTGTGCTTAGAGATGCTTGGAAAACCGCGTCCTAGATTTCTCTCTTTCAAAGCAATCACTCAATCAATCAACCTCTTTGGATTCTTCTTTACACCAAATCGTATTGATCGCGTGGACACTGTTTCGCTGCTAATGAACTCGATGCACTAAAACACAAATATAGATTTAGGGGAAGTACCTACAGCGCTACGACGAATTGCCACTTTTTGCTGATTGGTTAGTATTATATACCAATCGATTAAATGCCGCTGTAATTTGAATCAGCCCAAACTTTGAGCGTTTTTTTAGGTTTCGAGCAGACCGCGTTATATCGAATCAGCGTTAATCGAGGAAGCGCTAAACGAGGTCTTACGTATTTAGTCTTTGCACTGGAGGTTTGGGGTGAGGTGAATCTTTATAATCTTCAGCTGTGTAAGAGTCATCGCTTTCAGCAAACTGCTATTCTTGGATCTTCACTTTCCTCTTCGTAACTGCTCGGTTTGTTTGGTTTACTGTTGTATTGTTTTCTTCCTGATGGCCTATTTTTTTTTATTATTACATTCTTTAAATTTGCTAAATATTTTTTGTTGTAATAATTCCTGTGGTGTCGCTCCTTCTACGTTTCTTCGTGTTCCGCTTCTGCATAGATTGTAGAGTAGCAAGTAGAATCTCATCCCACGAAGTTAATGCAGTTGTTATGTATTTATTACGATCTTCTCAAAATCTAGACACATTGTTATTTGAAAATGCATGCATGCTTTTAATTGCGTTTGTGGAATTGTCGCTATCATTAGTGTTGTTTAAATTTCCATTATGTTCAGAGGCATAATTATGATTCTGCTATGGATTATCATTGTTATTTATGCCACTTTGGAGTTTCAAGTAGTGTTCAAGTTTATTAGGCAAAAATATCTAAACACGCAAAAAATTATCTATACTGGTAATGGGCATAATCGAATGATTTCAATAATTGAATGTGCTACTTTGTAGTTTATCTTTTAGTATCTTTGCGAACTACAAATTCATTCCAATACTATTCAAATTATGTAGGGTGGTCCTGAAATGGTTGGTGAAACTTTGGGATCCAGTTTTCCACATCAAATCAAGAGAAAAACTCTAGTCAGAAAATGCTTCGGTACGAAGTTACAAAACTTTCTAAAGTGATATTTGTCGGATCACTTTTTTGTATATAACTATGACAATAGTCGCAGCAAATACCTTACTTATCAAGGTTGAAAATTTCAGTCTAGTTTAGTTTTAATAGGTGCGCCTGGGGCGTCCCAATAGGGAGAATTGGGAACTGTTTCCACAATATCTTTTGTGTCTTGTGTCTTATTTTTCACAAAATAATCTTAATCGTTGTACAAAAATATCCAAATAAGATACCCTTGTTAAAAGTCAATAAACCCAACCGTGTTCGATATAATTATTATTATGAAAAATCGAGTTGCTGTGATAATTTGGAAATATTGTACTGTATAGATTAAATTCGTAGCATAGACTTAGGATAAAAAGACAATAAAAGAAACTCACATAACCATTTGTCCGTAGACGTTTAGTTGATTACAAGGTATAACCCAACAAATGTTTTATTTAAACATAATTCTACATATTAACACTAAATAGGTTGTACCTTGAATTTGAATTTAATCCAATAGTACAAAATTTCTAAATTTTCACCCGCAACTCGATTTTCCATAACAATTAGATTATCTCGAAAACGATCGAGTTTATCTACTTTTAACAAGGGCATCCATTTTGGGTACTTTTCCACAACGAATAAGATTACTTTGCAAAAATAAAACAAAAAAAAAACGGTGTAAAAGATAGTCATCCGGAAAGTTTTTATCATTCGAATGAATTATTAGCATCATGTATATGCATAGTACGATGATTTTTTAATTAGTTAAGAACGTACCCAAAAGCAACCGAATGCCTATGTAATTCAGTATGCCATTCGCTGTATACCTCCACCATAGAACCCTCAAATACTAAATACGTGTAACTAGTTATCTAAAGTGTTCAGAGTTACTCCATTTCACTATTTTATATAAAGCTGCTTTGGGATTAGAAATTTTACCATTTAATTTCATGATAATTTTTGTGACCACACATTGAAAACTTTGTATTATACTATGTTAAGATGATATGATGTTAGATAAGCTTACGTAAATACTCAAAACTGTCAATAAATAAAGCGCATCCTACAATTTCTACAAAATCTAACCAATCGGGTTGAACATTTTAGCTTTTATATTGGTATTTACCTGCAACCAACGATATGTTTATAATTAATAGTAAAGTTATGCACGCATGAATAAGATACGACATGCGTTAACGTAAACAAAATTTGGAATCGGTCCACATGAACAGGTTTTTCAAATACATGTTTCAAGGAAGGCCTAGGCATAAATATAAAATGTTGCAAGCACCGAACATATCTAAAGAACATTAAAGGGTAAACGCTATCGGCGGCACTATTTAATATACAGGGTGTCAATTTAAAAAATGTGCAAGGTATCTCTGGAAATAAAAGAAATACTGAACTTTTCGAGATAACGTTTCTGCAATATGGAGGGGGAATCATAATGACTCATAAGATAGCCTTCGCCATTCAAGCTTAGGCTTTAGATACCACAAAGAAAAAATTTCAAATGGTAACACCCACATTCCCATACCTCATTGAAAAGCTCTTAGAAAACCTTTTTTTCTGACTCGTTTCGGAAAAACCAATTATAGTAATTGAAATTGAAAAATATTAGATTAAATTTTCAAAATGAGTTCCACATTTTCTAGGCAATAATAAAGGCTACTCTCAAATTATCTCTGAATATTTTGGAAGGTTTGTCGCAGAATAGCTCAGATCTTGTAAACTATTCGTTGTCGTAGTTGTACTATGGACTGAGGCTGAGTTTTGTAGACAACAGATTTGAAGTGACTCCATAAAAAGAAGTGTAATGGACTCAAATCTAGAGATCTTGAGGGCCATTCCATTGGTCTTCTCTCATTCATTTCCAATAAGATGCGACACCTCCTCATTCCCTGTAGGAACCTGGCTACACCACCATTAATCTGAACAATGGATTGATAGAAGACCAATAGAATGGCCCCGAAGATCTTCAGATTTGTCCCCATTATACTTTAGTATTGCCTAAAGAGTAATGGAACTCATTTTGAACATATAATATAATACTTTTAAATTTTAATTGCAATAATTGGTTCCGGATCTTCTGAGTTTTTCCGAAACGAGCCCAGAAAAAAGTTTGTTAAGAGATTTTCAATGAGGTATCACAAACGGGGTGTTATCATTTGAATTTTTTTGGGGTATCTATAGCCTTAGGTGTTGAATGGGGAAGGTCATGATGATTTCCCATCCATGTTGCCTTGCCTGTCGAAGAAAGTGATCAGCATGGTCTTCACTTTCGATTTTAGGAGACGGAATTTCTTTGGCCTGGGAGACGTCTTCGAACGCCATTCCATGCTTTGTCTCTTGCTTTCTGGATCGTACTGGAAGCACCACGACTCGTCACCAGTAACAATTGAATCCAGAAAATTTGGGTCACTGTTGGCTGTTGCAATGAAGTCGCGGGAGGTGTCCACTCGATGCGGTTTTTGCTCAACGGTCATATTGTGCGGGACAAATTTGGCACAGACGTTTCTTTTCTTCAAATCCTTCTCCAAAATGGTTCTATTAATTTCACGGCTAATACTCAGCTCCTGCTCCATGATTCTCAGTATCAGTTGTCGATCAGCCTCCACAAGTTGTCGGACTTTTTCGATCGTTACGTGGTTTCTCGTTGTGATCGGACGACCCGGCTTCTGATCATCGTAAAGGTCCTGCCGACCTTCACGAAATCTGGAAAACCACTTGAAAACGCGAGTACGGAACATGGTCTCATCGCCGTACACAGTTTTCAACATCTTAAATGTCTTGCGTGGCCGTTTTCCCCAATTTCAAACAAAACTTAATGTTCGCTCTCTCCTCCATGTTTGACTTGTGTCACATGTGACAGCTGCATTAACTTGTTCATTCGCAGGTACAGTCTACCACGCAAGTTCTAACAGGATGCCGTTTTAGCTATGTGTAGACGAAAGTTCCAGCTACAATTTGGATATGATTTGGAAACAGTCAGTTTCTTATAGCATCCGCAGTAGTGCCAATCCCGTTTCGTATTTGTCCGACCTCGTATAATAGAGAAATATCTAACACGAAAACCAAAAGTGCTAATCTTTAAGGGATATGAACAAATAAGAGGATAATTATAGGAAAATTGTAGAACATGAGAACTGCTGCAGATATTGGAATTTTGATGTTACATACCCAGAAGAAAAATATTTACAGAACCAGAAACAAAATTCATGCGAAGAATAGTTCGATTATAAAAGAAGCCAAGAGATACAACAGGAATTAAAGATATTTTACCTGAATTGGACGATCGCCCATTCTCTCAACAAATCCTGCAATATAATCTTCGTGGGAAGAGGAGACAGCAAGAGCTGGACTAACTAATCCTGTGAGACCTGAAGAAATCTTAGAGGTTTAAACCTGGAAGCTGATGATGATGATGATTACTTTAAAGGCGACCAATAAAAAACTGAAATAGTGGGACGACTTTTACACTTTGTACGTATTGCAGTCGAACTGTACCAAAAATAAAAAGAAATATACAAATAAATGACGAAAGTCCACAGGTGTAGTTGTGCATAACGATTGCTAAAGCAAACACAATGGAAGCTGTCGCTGATAAAACAAGCACATTCCTACTCATATGTTGCCTCAATATTAACAAAAATGCGTACTAATCATGTTTATACCATTGTGTTGATACAATTTAAGATACGTATAATAACTAACTGTAATATTGAACTGTACATATATGTTGTAAAAATACCGTTCAAAATATAAATAGCTTTCATTTATTGCCCTAAACTGATTGATTATACACTTACTTAATAACTTCAGTTTATTTGTGAAAAGAGTAAACGTTCTTTTTTTTACTAACGTATTAACCAGGCAATTTCAAACAGTTGGTATTGAAAAGGTTTGTAATTTCTAGCAGTAGATAGACCTAGTCTAAAGAAAACGTGATCTTTGAGGTTTTACCAGAAATTACCACAACATTCTGAAATTGTATACATTATTACATACTTAAAAAAATATATCTGATTATAATGGAGCAGGATTGTAAAATACTATTTCTTTTTTGTTTTGCGTTTATATTGCTGAGATTACTGGTAGAATAGCGACGTGTCGTGCTTTAGACCTGAAAACTCTGACACCAGGCTTTACCACGGCCCATACGAATTACTATTCTTGCTGAAATGCGCTACACATATAACTGCCTCTCCACGCTTAGATGTTAGCATAATTATTTTTTTGTATCATTCGTATCCATATGTACAGAGTGCTTCGATAATTCAAATAGCAAGTGCAGAAATTGAGTAATATGGATAGATATTGTTTTCAGGAAGAGAGGTTCCAATGATGTCCATAACTTGATATTTTATGACATTATTAAAATGTAAAAGGTAAATTAGACTTAGTTATAAAAAATGAAGTGGCTACTGCAAAACTACGGTAGCTATAATTTAAAATAGAAGAACAATTAAGTGTTCAAAATAAAAAAAGCAACATAGTTTATAACGAGATGAGACACAATGATTTAACAGTAACTAATAAAGTTTCATTTGCTATAAATGTAGAACTTATTTTTATATATTAGAATTTGTGTCTTTCTTAATAGTTTAAACTATGTGAGTGCTATCATTAAATTAATGCGTTCCTCTTGTATTTTGACCACTGTGATATTTTTTAAACTGATATTAAGTGCTGTAGATTACTTAATGAAGTTAGTTACATATCCTTACAGCTAACACTGCCCAAATGGTTGTATATACAGACATACACAAAAGGTTATTCACATAGGATAATGAGGCTACACATATGTTTCATGCAATCCCTTTTACAAGACATTCGACACAACTTTATTTCTCATAATCCCCTAAAAGGTTAACACATTCAGTATAAGGATGATACAGAGCTTGAATATCTTCCGAAAAAACTCTTCGTCCTGCACTGCAAACCACTCATTCACAACAGCCATCACCTCTTCATCGCCCGATAAATAATTTCCCCGAAGATGTTTTTAAATTTGGGGACCTGGCAAATACGGGGGTTGTTCTAAAATGTCTGATCCATTATTGTTGATGGTATCTATAGAAACACAGCTATTGTGAGCGGGAGCGTTGTCTTGGTGGAACAGAACCCCGGGTTTCAATTTTCAACGCCTTTTTTACCTTGTATTCTCACGAAGTTTTTGTATTAGTTTTGCGTAATAGTCTCCCGTTATTGTACAACCACGTGGTAAGCAATCAACAAGAAAAACTCATAATCCCAAAACATTGCTGCCATTATCTTTCCGACCGATGAAGTCACACGAACCTTTCATGGGGACGAGGAACCACGATGCTGCAATTCCAAATTCTGCCGTTTTGACTCTGGATTAAAGTGATGAACCCAGGTTTCATCTACAATTACATATCTTTCTAAAACTCCAACCAAATCCGTATCCATTAATCTCAAATTGCTCGCAGCAGTGAGAAACCTGGCCCGTTTGTGATCGGGTGACAACATTTTTGGAATCCATCGCACGCAGACTTTTTTCAGATTCAAAATCCTCTCAAAGCTTCCAACGGAGTAGCTACATGTATCAATAATAAATTTGACCGTAATTCTCCTATCACTATTTACCGTATTATGGATCAAATCAATATGTTCTTGAGAGACAACAGTTTGTGGTGGTTCAGCACCTCGTGCATGTTGACACGACTTCCTTTCTAATTAGAATCCCGCCACAAATTTTTAATTACTTGATATGACGGGATAGAATCACCCAACAATCCGGGCATGTCATTATAAATGCCCTACGGTGGTAAACTCTTTTTAGAAGATCCTTCTTTCATTTGAACAAACTCGCCAGAACCACAGTAATATTAAATGTATAACTTTTATAGACAATAATATAGGCACCCGCAACTTGTCATACATATTTTTTTATTTGCAAAATTTACAACCTGCTAGTTAAAGCTATAAGTAAATGTGATTAAAGAATTACACTTGAGGGAGAAGTTATCCAGTGATAACTCTCGTACTTAATAAAATAAATGTTCACTGATTTTAAATATCCATACAATATAATTGATCACTTATTTAGCACATCCGTAGGCCACTGTTTTTTTAACCGTTTTCTGATTTCTAGTGGAGTGTAGAGTTGTCGTGCTTCCTCGTTGGGGTGTTCTGGGAGGAGGTCGAGGTAGTTTCTTGTGAGTCGGTTGATTTCTTCTTCAACAAGCGATATACCAGAGTCGCCGTGGAGGGTTTTGTTGCGAATGTACCGTACTGCATTGTAGATTATTCTAAGTATCTTCGATTGGAGTCTTTGTATTATTTGTGCATTAGATGGTTTGGCACAGGCGTAGAATTGGACTCCATAAGTCCAAATTGGCTTTACTATACACTTATATAGAAGTAATTTGTTTTCAGGGCAGAATTTTGATTTGCGTTCTATTAGCTATCCCATTTGGCGATTTGTGTTTCCTTAGATGTGATGTGTGCTTTCCATGTGAGTTTTTGATCGATTGTTAGCCCTAGGTATTTCACTTGACTGTTTAGTGATACTTGTGTGTTGTTTAATGTGACAGGAGGGCACATGATATGTCGATTGGTAAAAGTGATTTGCGTGGATTTGGTGTGGTTAACTGTGACTTTCCATCTGTCTAGCCAATCTTGTATCAGGTTGAGATGTGTTTGCGAGTTTTCAGAAGCTATTTGAGGATTAGCACTTATTGAAATTATGGCGGTATCGTTGGCGAGCGTCGCAATTTTAGTAGAATTTGTGGTTGGGATGTCGGCCGTGAAAATTAAATAGAGAAGGGGACCCAGAACGCTTCCTTGGGCAACACCGAATTGGATAGTGCGATAGTTGCAGGTTTGGGTGTTCCAATTTTACTTGAGATAGGATTTTAAGATCAGATAGTGGGAAGTGGGAAGGAACGATTTGAGTTTATGTAGGAGACCTTCATGCCATACTCGGTCGAAGGCTTGTCAAACGTCCAGGAAGGCAGCTGCCCATAAGTTTTTTTCTTCTAGGCTGGTTTGTATGCTTGTTGTACCGATTAATGCCTCTCCCGAAAGCCGAATTGGTGTGTTGGTAGTACTGCGTTTATTTCAGTGTCTTCATATATTCTTTTGAGCAGTAGACGTTCTAAGGTTTTGGCCATAATCGGAAGCAAGCTTATTGGTCGGTACGAGGAAACTAAATTTGGAGGTTTCTTGGGTTTGTTGATCATTATTATTTGCGCAAACTTCCGTGCGATTGGGTAGTATGTTAGTCTTAAGACACTGTTATACATTGTGGTTAGCAAAACTGATGCTTTTCTGGGTAGCTTTACAGTTGTCATATATTAATGTCAATAACTGACGTTCCTAGGAAAAAAATATTCATTTGTCGGTTAATGTTTTCTATGTTAGGTACAATCACTGATGAACCATCCTCGTATACTAGGAATCATCGTCACCGTAAACTGAAAGCGTATCTACTCTCTTATCACATTTTAATTCGTACGTCAATTAATAACAAACATGTTTGGCCTAAACAATAATTTTTAATATATAAAGATGTCAAATTATAATGAAAGTGAACTAAGACTAGCCAAACAGGTCGCATAAAAACATATATGTAGGCTTTTCATCTTATATGAATTAACCTATATACGAAATAAAAGATTTTATACAGTTTTATAGTAACACCTAAACTCAGGCGAGTACTTGTAACGTTCGTTTGGTATTCCCACATTTGAATTTGAATATTGGTGAACTTCATTCCACTATTTTAATCCGTAAGTAGAGCATCTTATGCCACCTTCTGTTTTCCCCACAGTTATAGCTGGTATATTACAGCAATTTTAAAGGCAATTCCAGAAATTATGAATGATAAAGTTGGATAAATACATACAAGTCAATAATTGAGTTGAGAATACCGCGTGGCTGCTGGTATCGATTTATGCGGATGAAAAGTATCCCGATTAACCCTTTAACCTTCCCGTAAAGATCCACCATTTTAACAACAACTTTGTGGGTCTATTTATCGTTTTAGGGTGATTCAAGACAATTTGTTCGCCCAATTAGCTGGAATTTCAGTCCTTTGTTCTTTGTTCAGATTGCCAGTGGCTTCATCCGAGTTGCCATCGTTTTCTCTTTTCGCCCCACCTTGCGGCGCCAAGACAAGTAAAAAATCAAGCTGTTTGGGCTTCCTCAACTAAATTGCCGAATTAAGTTAACAATTATTCAAAACCACAGTTATTAGTGGAAATTGTCAGCAATGATTATTTGTTCACAAAGTGTGTCAATATGTAGTAGAAGCAACCTTGTAATTGTTAAGTAATTTAATAACTAATTGTACAAGTGCTGTGAACTCGGCTGATATTGACTACGCAGTTCTTTTTTAATTTTACAGTAAATGACGTAGTCAGTGTCGACTCGAATAACGAGCGTCTGGGTCGTCCCAATTTTATCCAAGTATATGTAATTATCTAAAAACCACTTAGAAAACATAGTTTACATATATTTAAGCTGATTTCAAATGTGTAAAGATGTACAGGGTGTTCTATTTAAAATACGTAAGTTAGACTCATATCCTACAGAATCAGAGGGGCGCAAAATTGTTAATGTCATCAAATGAGTTTTGTGCACGCATTACTGATAACATTTTATACGTGTCTCGTGACAATAAATCAAATGTACAAATACATATAGTACAATTATGATTGTCATCGGCAACTATCAACAACAAACGCTTAAAATTAAATAATGGTGCTATTAATATTTTTAAATGAGCCATACTAATTCAACATAATCACAATAAGCCCGCTCTTCATAAAGCATAATTTTTATATTATTTCTAAATATAATTTATCTCATATATCTAAAAATGGGCACATATTCTAACCCAATTGGAATTACGTGTAGGTTGCTTATAGTTTTCGCACTCTATCTTAGATCCTAATTTAGAATTATTATTACACGAGTATAACTGTTATTCTATATGTTAACTTAGTAAGTGTGCAGTTCTTAGTGTATGCAATAATAAATAAAGAAGGAACATAATAAATTTCATTGATCTTCTGATTATAATAACAGTACCATTTAAGAATAGCTCGAATTAATTATATCCGTCTTGTCCCATGTAATAAGCAGAACTAATTAGTTATGTCGGAATTTTTATCTGTCAGGATGATATTAATTAATTGCGGGCAGTTACGGTGCATCCCACAATGTTACTGTTATATGCTCCCACCAATGTTTAAAAATATAGCTTCAATTAAAACGAAATTATATAACCATTCTATGTTGATTAAACATATACAGTTCCGAATTGAAATATTTTGTTTACATAAGGGTGCTTTGACTCAGAAGTATTTTATCGTCATTGCTTACATAACGATTTGATGGCATATTTCTGAAAACATCAAGTAAATAAAGTATTTTTAAATTTTGAATATCCGAAGATAAATTGTATAAAAATCCACATCAAAACTTGAATATTGCGAACTGAAATTATAAAATTGTATTTATGTATATGGCCAGAGCTATATGGTTATTACATATAATTAAGAATTTTATTATCACTTCTTCTATCGTCAAGCAACTTCTAGCTACGAAAATAGCCCTTTTCGTGTTATTGTGAGGTTAAATTATAAATT
>JABXWE010024588.1:0-20971 GCA_014611495.1 Limonius californicus | reverse complement strand
AGATTATAGAAAGTTCCAAATCAACATCATCCCTGGTTTATTATCATAGTATAAAGTTTATTGAAGAAAACTAAAATGTTAAAGCACCATCATCTGCCAATACGATATCACAATAATATATATATATATATAAAATATACCTCTATAATAAATTTCTAATATATGTGCAAAAAAAGTTATACGATAATGATTTAAAAAAAAGATACTGATATTGTTCATATCTGGTTTGATACTAAATAAAATCTTTTGCTATAGTAATGATCTTATTTAACAAAGCGGTCGGCAGCTTCGTAAGAAATATATTATATAATAATTAAGTAAAATATATCTCAGGGGGTGATAGAGATGAAGAAGCCTAGGGTAAGGCGATAGTTTCGAATGTGAAAGCTCTTGCAAACTTACAAAAATACAAAGTTCTAAATAAGAAAATATGTTTTGTTAAATTGGCGACTGACTGGTCGTAGCAAGACAGTGCAACATCCTGTTTAAATCTTTAAAAAATATATTGATTCTCTTAAAAACAGCAACGTATTGTTATTCTTAATGCAAATAAATGTACTTCTACAACTAGGAGTGAAAGCAGAAAGAATTTTGCCGGAATGCAATTGGTTGAGCACAACAAGTTTGTGACGTATATTGTGGTGGCATGTGGAACGGACGATTGTTGATCGTGCTTCTACCTTCCGCCGCCCGCTATCCATCGCAGGCGGTTATATAGCTTTGGTTTCATTTTTCTTGTAGGTTGTTTAGGAAAATTCAACTATTATTTTTCTTTGTTGCCTGGTGCCTGAGTTCCGTTTCCAAATTTGGTACCGGAACGGCATTCCGGAGAGTTCCGTCTTACTTTCATTCGGTCTACAACATGGAACATCTCTTGAAATCAAAAATCTATTACAGTCTAAACTAAAAGTATTAAAATCAGTCTCAAGCTACGAAATATAAAGTAATCAATTTTATTTTATACAGTGAGTTCCCGACGAAAGAAATAAATTCAATAAATTTTTTTCACGGAAAAACGTTCGAACACCTCAATTAAGATTTTTACATTGGCACTTTTTGCCCCATATGTCAACTCAGTATCACTTCCGGGGTTTCCGGAAGTGACACCAATTTTCTTTTTTCAAATGCAACACTCTGTACATTTTAATGTATTTGGATACATAATCAATTAAATGTTCAGTAAATTCAAATTTAACAGATTATTCATGAAAATTTGCAGAAATATTTACAAAAATTATAAAAGTAATGCAATACAAAATAAAAGTTTAGATAGTATCTTAAGCGACTGATAAACTTTTATGATAAATGTTCAAACTGGTTCTCGTTCATTGCAATCTCAAATCGAACAATTATTTCATGGTGACTTTTAAAGAATATCAGGCGAAAATAGTCGGATTTTCTAGCTAATCCGCTCGTTTAAATTTTGCACGTTATTTGGTTTATTACAGTACACTTTGGATTTTAAAGAATCCCATAAAAAAATTTAGAGGTGTTATATCAGGTGACCTAAGTGGCCACTCAATTTTGCTCAGTTATCTCAGTTTGCTCATGTTACTCGTTTTGCTCATTTTACTCGAATTGTTCATTTTATTTTACTCCTGCTCATTTTACTCATTTTACACATTTTGCTCATTTTGCTCATTTTACTCACTTAGCTAATTATGCTCGTTTTGTTCTTTTTGTTCGTTTTTCTCATATTCTGCATTCTACTCGTTATGCTCATTTAATTTTACTAATTTTGATGATTTTACTCATTTTGCTGATTATTTTATTCATTTTACTCGTTTTGCTAATTTTACTTGTTCTATTTTACTCATTTTGATCATTTTACCCGTTTTGCCCATTCTACTCATTTTGGTCACTTCACTCATTTTGCTCATTTTACTGGTTTTGTTCATTTCACTCATTTTCTTCATTTTACTCGTTTTCCTCATGTTACTTGTTTTGCTAATTTTATTTTATTCATTTTATTTGTTCTATTTATTTTGCTCATTTTAATTATTTTCCTTATTTTGGCCGTTTTGCCGTTTTTGCTTATTTTACTGATTTTGCAAATTTTGCTCACTTCACTAATTTTCTTCATTTTACTCGTTTTGCGCATTTTACTCGTTTTGCCCATTTTACTTATTTTAGCCCTTTCACCCGTTTTGCCCATTTGACTCGTTTTGCCGATTTTATTCGTTTTGTTAATTTTATTCGCTTTGCTCATTTGGCTCGATTTACTCATTTTCCTCATTTTGCTCATTTTACACAATCAGCCCACCTGGAGACCACGAGGTAACAGTCCCACCTGCTCATCAGGACTCGAAGGTAGCTCACATACGCGGACTTAACCTACCTGTAGATAAGGGTTATTATCCAGTTTTTTCCATCAAGGGCCCAAATATACGATAGCATCCGCAGATGCGGGATTAAATTTGATGGAACCAGCGACCCGGCATCTTTCATAAAACGGGTCGAAGAATTGTGTGTTACAACTTCGCTGACAGGACCTGTTGCAAGCTCTTACCCAGTTGTTTAAGGACAAAGTACTGCTGTGATACCGGAACAATCAAGACAACTGGTAGTCCTGGACGGATTTCGTTGACAGTTTCCGAATCTAATATTTTCTTTCAAGATTTTACTGTAGGTTGGAAGAGGAATTCAGGGGACGCACCCAGGGCTAGAAGGAAGTAACAACAGAATATATGATCGCCATCCAAACCTTGATGCGCCGGCTAGGTACTCTGATTATAGGGCAACGATTTGAGTGAATCTTACGTCCAGAATACAAGCACTTCTAAAGCTTATCCGAATTTGTTACAGCTGGCCAGTGTATAAGTTTTCGAAACGGCATACAACCCGTGGAATCTGAAAATGGGTATCAATACTTCACCAGCTAGGCCCGTACGTGTCACAAAAATTCCAGAACCAGTTGCAAATCGCTCCCAGGTGCCAGTCGTTCCACCGAAGATTATCAACGAAAATTATGTAAGGATGGAAGTGTGTTGGCGCTGCAGCAAATAAGGCCACCGTAGTCAATAATGCTGAGCGCGGCCAAACTGTTCTGTTCCTGGTGCGGGAAAGACGGTATTCTGTCCCGGAATTGTAAATGCACGCATTCGGGAAACGCCCAACGCCAGGCAGAATAGTAAGGCAGTTCTAGCGTAAAGCGGTCAGAGCCTTACCCGACATCACGCACTCCGAGGAGACCCAGCGGCTTCAATTAATTCGGCGTTCCTCCAAAAAACAAGCCGAAAGTCGACTCTGGTTACAGCAATGCACTCCAGGCTTTTAATAACTATTAAAATATTTGACCGCTTATTTGACGCCCTCATCGAACATCGTACACAATCTGCTAGAGCAAAAGGGAATACCCAATCATCAACGCGCCCAGGTCGGAGTACAACTAGCCGATGGCAGTATAATAGACACTGAGGGGTCCTACAATTTTACCGTTAACCCTTACGCATTTCCGTGGAAGTGGCATTACGTGTCAATCCTAACTACCGATGCCATATTGGGAATGGATTTCTTAAACGCTACCATAGCTGTCCTGATTGAAGTTAATTATCCAGCTAGTTCGTGTTGTGCTTCACCAGAGACACCAAATAAAGCTAAACGAAGATATTCACTCAATAAAACGGTATTACCCTAGGAATCCTGTAATACAGGCCGTTATCAACGAAGAAGTCGATAAAATGCTGATTGATGCGATTGGCGTCTTCCAACTCCTGGAGCTGCGCGGTCGTCCTGGTCTGGCAATCTACGGGAAAGTACCGATTTTGCATAGACTTCAGAAAAGTGAACCAGGTAATCCAGACAGACCCCTGCTTATCCGTTACCATTAATTCAGAATATCTTAAATAAACTCCGGAGAGCCCATTACATCAGTACCTTGAACCTGAAGTATGGACACTGGCAAGGCCCGCTAACGCCAGTTCAATAATATGCCCTTCGGTTTGCACTCTGTTCCTGCGACAATGATGTCAGAATAGGTCCTGAGTTAGAACCCTCCGCTTTCTGCTACCTAGAAGACATCATGACAATCTGAAGGGGGTCTTCAGCCGCCTTCGAAGCAGTCAATTGTAACTGTAAATGTGGTTAGCCGAAGTGGAATTCACACCGATCCAGAGAAAGTGGAAGCCATTACGAACATGCCCACTCCGAGCAATCCAAAAGCAATCCGTCGCTTTCTGGGCATGGCATCGTAGTACATTTAGGTTCATTCCTAGGATCTCCCAGATCGCAATACCCACGACAGAGCTCCTACGAAAACACGTAAAGTTTTAATGAACCGAAAAACAACACGAATGAAAGTGATTACTGTTCCGGAATATATCGGGACATTTCCAGGTATGTTCGTTCCTGGCAGGCCGGGAGCTACTTCCACCACAGGCTATACGTTCCGAAGGTAATCCAGTACCAGATGACACTCGTAATCTCAACGAGTACCTTATTTAGCTTAAGAAACTCCAGGACATCATTTAGATCGGCAAAGTCAATCTCGCCAATGCATTCAACCGCCCGAGGCGCCGTTACTATCGTCCACACGTTAGTCAACAGGTGTTAAAGCGAGAATACGTGCTATCCGACGCCGCACGTAGCTTTATGACAAAGCTAGTTCCGAAATTTTGTGGCCCATATGTCATCTCCAAGATTCTTTTCCCTGTTATCTTATAGTTGTGGAATCCATATACCGGTAGGATTATAGGTTGTATGCATGTGAAAGATGTCAAACCGGTGCACGAAGATAACCCTTTTCTAGAGGGAAATTGGTGGGGTAAACAGATCCGTCGATCTATAAAGCACCAAGTTCCAGCAAGGATTCTTCTTGCGGCGAAAGTCCACATATAATTAATTCAAGTTAAACGAAGTGTTCGACCATAGTCTTCCATCCTTAACAGGAATCGTGCCCGAACGGTAATCTGGCCCTCCAACCCGCATCTTTATGGAGCAACCTGGGACCCTCTACCAACAGTGATATTGAAGTCAGTGGAAGGTATAATATGTCCTCCAGACACTCCGGGTGGTAGAGCTGCAAATAAAGATCAGTTGGTATATATTCAAATTGTTTGGCAAATCACCCAAGACCCTAGAAGTCCAGCCAAAAATAGAGGGTTTGCCGGACTTACTTGAATCGAAGACTTCAGAGTATCCGATAACTCCCGAGACTTCATGACCAGTTGCCCAACGGGCTCTAAGACCCAAAGGTCAGTCCGTAGAAGTCGATGACAGGGACTGAGCTGGGGATTGAGCCGATCAGTCCCATTGTCGTGGAGAAACAGGTACCAGGTCCCGTCACAACAAGTCCAGGTCCAGACTAATCGCCTTCTATGCCAGTTCTATGTATTCCAGTTCCAGAAACCGATGCACAGAAGACTCCAGCTTCTCCAAAGCTCGCATCTCCTTCCCTCACCTATAAAATGAGGAGACAGCGATCAAGAAACCGAAGACTAGCCCTAATACGTACGGGACACGGTTTCTGTCAGTGAAGCCAATGCACTTGGTGTCTAAACGAGACCAGCACCAGCTCCAGTCCCTGGGTGATCCTCCCAGCAGTCCGTAAGACTCCGTCCATTTCCGTTTCTTCCAGGCTTCCAACTTTTCCCCAGGAAAGAAAGTAATGTAACGAAGTTTCCGAGGAGCAACCGTTCTGGCATTTGGCAATCAAATGTTGGGTCGCTTTAGTTCCCGCAAGAGGCTTCTGCAGCAGGGTTAGTGCAGTTCCAAATTGTTTTCCTTCACGCACTCATCCTCGCTTTCGATCACACTCCGAAGGAGCTGTTTAGAGAAAGGGAATCCGGTGTCAATCCAGAATCTCAGCACAAATTCCGAGACTTCAGCTAGGAAGTCAGCCCGTAACTTGAAGTACCAGTCCACCAGAGAAGGAAGCAAGCCGATGTTGAACCGTCGAAATATTCTCAGCCAGTGAGAATTTCCAGCCCGTTGGAGAATTCAGTAAAATCAGCCTACCTATACGGTATAGCATATATTAATTTTGGGGAACACTTTGCCGTTGGGGTTAACCTAGTTGATATCAATATGCCAATTAGGTTAACATACCAGTCAAATAAGAGATTGGAGGTCCTATAAGCCGGTCAGGCCAGGTTAATCGGACATTTGATTTTCATGTTTTCCCGCAATTGGACTTCCCGAACTAATTTGAAAATGGGTTCTAGTCGGTCAGGTCAGATTACACGTATTTTCAAAATTATGCAATAATATAATTTTAAGTACTCACCGTACGGTAATATTTTATTTAACGTATCCTACGAAACACTTACTTTCATTTATCGTCGAGATTACAAATCCAAGCAGACTTTCCGGGCTCATCTGGACCGCAGCGAATTGCCAGGTTCGTTCACTGAACCACGCAAGGCAAGGCAAATTTAAACAATTTCACAGGTGAATTAAACTAGCTCGTACACGTATCAGCTGACAATTAAATCTTGTAACTCTGTGAAAACACTGAAGACGACTCCGATAAGTGGTTTCGTGTGTGAATTTCGCTAACCGTATCTACAACTAATTACCAGGTGGCAACCATTTCTATTTATAGAAATGTACAGCTTCCAGTCGCCGCACGCCATGGGAAGTCTACTGGGTCCCACCAGCGCATTCACATCCAGTAGTAACACCCGGATCGGTATCAGGAACGTACCTACCAGAATTTTGCTGACCATATTACCTTGTCCGAATATTATTACTTTTATTTACGTTATGAAAATCAAATACATTTTAATTTATTGTAACATTTAAATATAATAGAACCTGTTATAACATTTACTGTCTCACAGCATAGTTATTACGAGCCGCTGGCTTTGAGCTGCACCGGCATCCGTCCTCACGAAGATGGATCGTTACAACACTACTCAGTAGGGTGGAGCGATATTATGCACAATTTCTTTTTTTCTTTTTTTTTCACAACGCCTGTATTACCGAAAGATGTGTATAATGAAAAGAAACTTTCTACAATTTCTTTTTTTTTCAATTTCATTTTATCTTCCACCGCCACAAGGCAATCAAAATTCTCAATTTTTTAAATATTTATTATTTTCAGTTTTGAGATAATACTAATGCTTATATCAAAGAAAACTGACAGTCTGAATATAAATGAAATGATAATTCTTAAATCAAACAACAAAAAACGTCCTGTTTTGTTTCGAATTTAGGCATCTTCGATCGGGATTCCAACTTGTTTCTGATGATTCCGTCTCTTCTTTCTCTACCACAGACAGCAAGGGATGCCTCAGTCACAATTTTCACAGCTCTCTCAACAACCTGCGTGTGGCAAGGTAGTTCCTTGATATATGAAAGATCAGAGGATTCTGGGTCTTTGATATGTTTTTCAACTGTTCCAGAGATAAACGACTTGTCATTGGTGGTTCAGTCCACAGAATCTCTTGGCAGTCAACCAGTTCGTAATATTCGTTGGCCCCATAATTGAAGCTTGGAATTTTGAATATTTTAACCTTTGAGTCGTCCGATGCGTTTCTGGCTTTCATGATCCTCTGATAAGCAAGGTGTCTGATGTGCTTGCGATCATCCCAAAGCATGCATAGAAGGGTATTCTCTGGATGTCCAAAGTACCCATTCCTTTGAATCGTCTGGAAAACAACATGTTTCAGTTCGGCTGGTAGATAATTGGCTAGTTGAATAATTTGGAAGAGATGTTTTGCTCCTTTGGTGCATGAACTCTGTACTTTTATCGTAAACCACATTGGTGCATAAACTGTCGCAACGAATCTTGCAAATGTCATCAAGTTCTGTGAGGGGATTTCAGTAGCAACATATAAGCGGAGAATCCGGTTGGCAGTAGTGAGCCACCGGGAATGAATCATCTTTCCAGGATTTCGTTTGGGCAGTCCTTCAGAATAAGTTCCGCTTGCCATAAGAGTACAAATATCGTATAAATATTTCTGGTCTGTGCTCAAAATGTTGCTTTCAGTTTCAGTTACAGGAAGTGCAGACTCAATCCTCGAAAAGTTGATGACTGGAAGATTCTCACAGCTTTGCAACTGTATCCCGATAGGTCCTGAAAAGCTTCGAGGACCGGAAGTAATTCCATCTAGATGTTGCATCAAATGCCGCAAAGGGAGTTCGTTTGCGTGTAATTGGCAAACTAACCATTGTAATGGTCTTTCGATTTCTTTTTCGAATGAAGTGATGATCCCTTTTTTATTTCCAGTATTAGTATTGGTTCCATCGCAACCCAGTGCTTCCAAGCTGTTCAGAGAATCATGTGCTGTGTGCAGAAACTCTAGCAAGGATTCCAAAATCGACGAGGCTGTTCCAGAAGCAGGTGTGATGTGGGCGATATATTTAGAACCAGGTTATTCAATTAGTGATATCTGTTCCTCTATTACGGTTCTTCTTCGATTTTTACTCATAGTTAGAGTTTTATCTTTACGTTCGTCAAAGTAAAGACCACGAATAGTGAGTTGATTGGACTCCGATTGTAATTCACAACGCTTTTTGTCCCTGGCTCTTCTTACTTTGTGTGGATCAATTATATTTTTATCGTTTTCGTTTTTAATGATGTCACAATCTTGCAATACAGCCGAAGCTATGGCTGCCCTGGCTCTGTTTGAAACACTGTATCGGTCTAAAGTTTCCGCCAACATTGGGAGTTTACTTGTATTTCGATTTTTTGTGCAAGAAGTACTTGGCAAAGAAACAGGAGGATCTTGCATTGGAGAAGCTGCATCAGAGCTGTCAGATTCAGTATCTTGAATTTAACGCTGTTTTGCGGCAGTGGAAGAAGTACTCGGTCCTTGATGTTCAGGAATTTTTCTCGTACTTGACTCAGCTGTAGCCATCCTCGCTTCCCACATCTTCTGTTGTCGGACATCTTTGTAATCAACAGAACCGATCATCATCTTCCTTGGCCCTCTTTGATCTTCGAGAAACAATCGCTCTTTCTTACGAACCTGAAAATTTCATTTTAATTAAGTCGTGGTAGAAATGTATCGAGTATTGATGTAATGACAGTGTTTGATTTGATAATTATCATCTTTTATATTTTAAATGAAGACTGAAGGAAGAGGCTTACCTTGTATTGTTTGTCACAGACACATGCATTAAAACTCTTGCACTTACAAGCTGAAAAATCGAATAAAGTTTTGCTGCTGGCGGCGAATACTTCTAATTGCGATTTATAGCTAGTAACGTTACTTCTTTGCTTATAAGGCTTTAGTAGATTTTTCCGCTTCAGTTGATATTATCTGATTAGTGATACGATTCTCTGATGACTCAATATTGGAATAGAGGCATTGTTCCAGATTTCTTCCACTTTTCTTGCAACGGCCTCTAATGTTTCGGATACAAGAGTATTTCGATTGATGTTTGTTTGCTCCAAATTGTCACGAATCCACAGAAAATGCTTTATGACGTCCTCGCGCGTTGGCAAAACGAACATGTATAAACCAGTTGGATTCCCAAAAATGGGGCACTCAGATAGTTTTTGGTGTTTGGACATCATATAGCATTCACCTGACGTGGTTGGTTAATGGTTATGAACTCCGTACTGAACAAGTTGACACAAACCATTCGGCACCCGGCACGGGTCGGCAGATCTCATAATAGGAGATTAGTGGAGGGGCAATAAAAATCAATTTCTAGAAATTCAACCCGCCTAACTGTTCATCTGTTCATAAGCTGCGTACATGATAAACAAACATTTTTTAATTATGGAAAAAGAGAATCGGAAAACGTTTCCCACCGCCACAAAGCTATAAAATTGAAAAAAGTAACTGGGGCTCTGTGGCGGTGGAGGGGATAATGGGAAAAAAATATAAAAAATACAAAAATACTTCTTGTTTACTTACACAACTTTCAACAATACAGGAAAATCAATTTGAGAGAAAAAAAATCTCGCTCACCCTACTACTCAGGCAAACTCCCGATGCCCGAAAAAGTCGTTTCAAAGACTGAGGTTTATTCATTGCAACGTTTCCCAAAACAGCAACTTTTCAACAGTTTTATGAATAATTGGTCTTCCTGGTTGATGTTTTTTGTTTGCCACTGAGCCAGTTTCCATGAATGTTTGCATCAACTTTATAACATACTGATGGCTGATGAATTTATCGGGATGAGTTTAATTGAAAACAAGCATTGCAGTTCGTGCAGAATCGTTATTTTTGCAATAAAAACGCAAAATTTCGATTCTTTCGGTAGTTGTGTAAACCATGTTGACAGTTTACAATATTCAAAATGAACTGAATATTAACTGACGAAAACGTATTTGTACTGCTATTTTCAGCAGCTTAATCGAACTAAACATAATACAGAGTTTTTATTTTTATTTGTTCTCCATTGCAGTTGAATAAAATAATTAAGTAGTACTATATGCATTCCTTAAGAAATTACATTTCCAACAATGCGCCATATATGGTATGGTGCTATTTGAAATTTTAAAGAGAGTGGCTGTGGCGGCTAAGAGGTTGACGATACATGTCCGGAATTTATGTAATAAAATGTTCCCCTTGCTGTTTCTGTTGACATGTCTTAGCGATTAACGAGGAAAAATAGTTTTGGAAGATACTGAGAGTGGCTACTTTTCGTTGAAGAACCCTGTATATCTTAATCTATAGCTTAGATTTTTATTAAAACCAATCTGGCGATACTTAAGGTGCGTCCATAGTCGTTCAATTTGAATGCACTGATATTTCTCGGATGGCATTATTGGATCTTCATGTTTGGAAAAGATCGCTGTACGCTGAACGCTTGTACGACATCCAATTTGACAATGAAGGGAGCAAACTGATTGGCCTTGTACCCGAGTCGCAGACAGGCATTAAACACTGATCATAAGTAAGCATATCCTTTAGTTGAGAGATTTTTAATTACAATATTTGGGATAAGATCATATCCTGGTGCTTTTCTTATCTTAAGGCTCATGGCTAGTTTTTTTTATTTCCCGTGGAGATGTTGGTTTGATTTCATCACGTAGGTTAAGCTCGTGTTGTTGTAGATATTATCTCACTTCGTTATCAAATATATTTCCGTTATTATGAGTTGATGAGAAAACAGTCTCAAGGTGATCCGCAAATACATTGCATGTGTCTTCATCGCTCGTTATAGTTATGTTTCCCTGTTTTATTGGTCCAATTACTTGTGGTTGTCGAAGAATTGTCTTAGTAGCTTGCCATATTGTGGGGTCGCCTGGTTCTAGCTCTTTGATATAATTTTGGTAGGACTTAATTCTGTATTCGTCTAGTTCACTTTTTACTCTACGGATTAGTTGATTTAGTTGTATTTTGTATTGTTGTTGGCGGGTGTTTTGCCACACTCGTCTAATTCTATGCTTTTCTTTTGTTAGTTTTAGTATTTCTGATGGTGGATGCATGTAGTGGTTTCGTCTTCTTTTGCTGCCGTTTGTCGTGGCTGCTGCCATTGATTCTTTTATTGCTTGTAGAGGGTTATTTATTTCTTCATCAATCTACAGCGTTGTTAGAATTTTGCTAGACATTTAATGTTATCATTCAATACTTTCTGGAAAGTATCCCAGTCAATTTTACCACTGATGAGTTTTGGTAATGGAATTTCTTGCTGTGGAATGATATTGAATGACATTAAGACGGGCAGATGGTCGGAGTCCAGTTCCGCCATTACATTTTGATAAATAGGTCGTGTCAAATTTTTAAGTAACACAATATCCAGAATATCTGGAAGTCGATCTGTTCTGTATGGATGATATGTGTATTGGTCAGGAGTTGCTATTTGAATCGCATGAGATGTGATGTAGCTGTTTAACCGTACTCCATTTGGATTGCTGATTCTGCAGCCCCAAAAGGTATTAAATTTTTACTGTTAAAGTCTCCAATGGCCATGATCGGCTGATTATCGTTGAAAATAGCTAAGAGATCATTTTCATCGAATCTTCTGTTTGGTTGTTTATAACAGCAGGCTACTTTAATCTTAGAATTATTTTCAGTTTGACTGAAACTGCTACCGCTTCTAGATTATTAAGATTTCCTAGATCTATTTCACGAATTTCCAGTTTGCGTTTTGCTATTATTGTTACTCCCCCCGACGCTATCACAGCCGTTCTATCTTTCCTAAAAATATTATATCCTGGTATCTTAAAGTTTTTTGTATTGATTAAGTGGATTTCTGATACACAGGCAATATCCACGTTGTGTCTTGCCAGAAAAGCAATGAATATAGCACGCTGACGATTGATGCCATCAGCGTTCCAGTTTATTAATGTTAAATTATTAAATATAATTTGTGTTGATATTGTCCAAATTAAACCTCCTTCCTGAATCTTTTAAGCTGGATTTTCTCAAACAATTTACTCGTCAGTGGGAGACCGTGAATGGGTTGACAGGAGGTTGGCTGGTTTGGAGGGTTTGGAGGGTTTTCAGGTTTAGAAACCATAGCTATTTGTGAATTTTCCACTGGGATAGGCTTAGCGTACGGTTAAATATCGTTCCTGCTAATGCAGTGGCTTTTTAATTGTCAAACCTCGCCCACATTCCTCTTGGATTCTGTACTGGTGGTTGTTGACATGCCGGCATTTCAATTTTTTTGACTTTCCATATCGAGTTGTCGTTATTCTTTCAGTTGGTAATACTAGTGGAATTGCGCATACTGAAGCTTTTGTAATGTTTTGTTAAGTTTACTATTTAATCTGTTATAGAATCGTTTATGTTCGCGATTGGTTCGACCTTCCTCTAGCGAGCCTTTCTTCTGTAATTACTTGTTCGATTTCGCGTGGTATATTGACCTTCTCATGGACCATATTTTTGTTTAAAGTGGATTTTGACGCATCTTCTAGAAATAGTTAGATGAAGTACTGTACTATTTTATCCAGGTCCTAAGGTTGTTTAATAGACATATGTAGATCGATTATTTCTTTTATGCTGTTAGAGCTGGATTTAGTGGACTTTTGATTATGGTTATTAGAGTGATAATAATTGACTTCTCGATGGAACGATAAATCGAGAATTCTCGTTCTCGGCGGCAAAGCTTGGAATAGATATCCAATATTGACTGTAGAACAAGCTAGTTGTTTTAACACGAAAGCACTAGGTTAAACGATTTCGATCATCCCATATAAAAAAGTTTCTCTTAAAGGAAACTGTATTAATCAAATATTAGATAATTTAAACTTTTAATGAATGATAATATTAATTAGTAGTTTTTTTTTAGTTACTACAGTGTGTGGTAGGCATGATTAAGCATATTGTTAAGTTGGAAGGGGGAGGGGGAACTTGTCACTTCGTATTCAAGTGCAAGCCGAGTTGCGCGTTTTGGTTTCAAATTTATTTTTTCCCCATTTATTCAAAATGTTGAGTAAGATGAGCTACACTGAAGAAAACCAAACACCCAAGAATAGTCCCCGTCGTGGTGGTGGTAAGTCCAGATCATATTTTAATTATAAAAAAATTAGTGGGAGCTTTCACCATATTGTCTTGTATTTTATTCAAAGCACATCTATATGAAATGTATAATGAAGCTTTAGTACGATGAGTTTCAATATGCAAAAACTTGAATATGGTTAAAAAAAGAGATATTAATTTTTGGCGGTTTCTGAAATATTCTGAATAGAATCACTCCCATAATGATATAAAATTTGTATTTCAGCCACAATTCAAGAAGTCTACCTTTTAATTTTTTAAATTTTTTCTCCCAGAACCATAAAGAATTTTTATTTGAAAAACGTGTTTACCAATGACTATCTACAACAATTACTTTGAATTCTATAAATTGTTACGTGCAATTTTTGTCAACCTTTCTGTGATGTGTCACAAACAATAGCTTGATAATAAGAATGTTCAATTCTTTGATAATTCTGAAGGCTAATGGTTTCTCATTACAGTTACAGTTTAATTGCCAGGATTCATTCACGGTGCTGACGTCGTGTATCATATAGTTGGCCAAAGCATGCGCATTATGTTCAATTAATCTGTCGAATTTTTGAATTTTCAGTTTATTTAATTGAAACTTAAACCCATTACTATCAAGTTTACAGGAAATTTACACTTATTAGTAAATCATTTTTAGCCACATCACAGCAACTGCGAATATTTTAAATGTTATTCAAATTTTCATACCCAACAGTTAATTAAAGTTTACATTTGATTCGTAACACTATAGTGAAATAGAACTTATTTAAATTGTTTATTACAGAATCTGGTAGCAGTTCATCAAATCAGCAACAAGCTTCCGGAAGCAGCCAGGATGAGAAGAAGAAGCAGGAGCAGGGCAAGGAAAAGAAGCAGGAAAAATCCACTCCACCAAAGAACCTGCGCTTGTAAAGATGGACGAAGCAGGAGAATGAAGTCCGGGTAGCAAGCACAGTTACTATTACAAAATCCATGTAGTTGTAGTAGAAATAGTAGTAATTATATTATTAGTAGTGTTTTTCACAATGTAGTTTCCCAAATATAGTAACTGGTAAATAGTAAATAAAAGACTTCATTCCGAAATATTCTTTGTATCTTAATTATTTTGTATCAGTTTTGATATGATATTGAAGGGAAATTAAACTCTTTATTAGGATATCTAAAAAAAGTAAACGCCGTACTGTTGCTGAGGTCATTTTTATACTGCAGATTTTAACTGAGCAGTAATAGTCCATTTTATAATGCAGGAGTGTACTGGGGGCAACTGTATTTCATTATTTTTGTTGATCTTGTAATTTTGTTCCAAAGTGTATAATTAAAAGTCTCTTTTTTTTAGTTATTTCTTTGCCAGTTCAACAATAATTACAATGTTATTCATGGCATTGTTAGTAACAATATGTATATATAAACTAGTGGCTTATGAGGGTGAATAGCCCTCTACACGTTGGTGTGACATTATGTTTAATTTGTTAGTCACTATCGACTTCGGACGTATATAAGTCTTGTGGTAGTTTACGTTTCAGTCTCTGATGAAGATTTTGTCAACCTAAGTTGTATGGTAGTGTAACGCACCATCGCACTCGCGTATGTTTTTGAAGAAATTGTTAGCACTCGCACTAATATAGTCTTGAACTGTTGGTAAGCTTAGTTCATAGTGTAGTTGTACGTTGCGAACGAACCAGGGAGCATCTACTGCGATTCTGAATATTTTGTTTGGGAATCTTTGTAGCAAGATTGGATTTAGCTGCATTTCTCCAAATGGGTGATGCGTATAGAGCTAGTGGTCTTATTAGTGATTTATATATCAGAATGGCACACTTAGTCTTTAGTGTCGATTTTCTATTCATGAGGGGATACAGTTGAGCTAGTCTCGCGTAGCTTAGATTTAGTTTTAGGTTGACATGGAGCTTCCAAGTAAGTCGAGTGTCGAGCAGTACTCCCAAGTAATTCACTGCTGCGTTAGTGGGATTCCAGTGGATGGTATTATTGTTTAGTACTATGCTGGGTGGATTGCGAATTCTTCCGAGGGAGAAGATTTTGGCTTCAGGGGATTTATTTGGATATTCCATTTATTGAACCATTTGCATATTTGATTTACTGCTGTCTGCAATTCCAGGTGGCTTGGGTGAGGTCACTGTGTTGTGTCAGTATTGCCGTATTGTCTGCAAAAGTCGCCAAGGTTGCATTTATGATTGGAATGTCTGAAATGTATAAATTGAACAGAAGTGGTCCTAGCACGCTCGTCTGTGGGACGTCTTCCTTAATGGCTTTTGTTGCAGGTATTGTGGAATTGATGCGTACCGCAAATGCTCGGTTTTCAAGGAAAGAGAAGATTATTGCTTTTAGGTTTTTGGATATCTTGAGTTTAATTATTTTACATTTGAATCCTTCAATCCAGACCTTGTCAAAGGCATGGGCTACGTCAAGGAACACCGTCTCAGTATAGCTTTTGTTTTCGAATCCCTCTTCAATTTTCTCTGAGATGCGCTGGAGCTGGTGGAGAGTTCAGTACTTTTTCCTAAAACCCAACTGAAACGGTGGTAATATGTTAAGTGGAGTTAGTTCATTCATCAGGCGAGGGTATATGCTTTTTTCCAAGAGCTTTGACAGCGATGTTAGTAAGCTTATCGGTCTGTAGCTATCAATCTCCTTTTTGTCTTTGCCCGGTTTTGGGAATACAGTATATGAGCATGGTTCCATGTTTATGGGAAGTAGCCCAGTCGTAGGCAGGCGTTGAATGTGGACGAGAGGTAAGCTAAGGACTTCTTGGTGAGTTGTGTTAGAATGAAGTTTGTGATGAGGTCATATCCAGGGGATTTTTACTTTGGGAGTTTTTCAATTGTAGTTTTGAGTTCCCTGGGTGTAGTGGGTGTAATCTGTTCGGTTATCACTGGTATATTGGTTTCTATGTAATTGGTTGTACATACTGCGTGGGTTGGGGTGCAAGTAATTTGTGGGGTAAATACTTTTTCTAAATGTGTTGCGAAGGCTGCTGATTTTTCTTCATCTGTAGCAAGTATTGTGTTGCTAATGCTTAGTGTTGGGATTTCCTCTCGTAGTTTTAAGTTGCGCTTGGGACCTCTCCACATTCCCAAGTCTCCTGGTTCGAGATCTTCAATATCTTTTTTTATATCTATTGATTCTTAGCTCATCTAATTCTCGTTTTAGGGAATGTGTTAGTCCATTTAGCAGACGCTTCGTTTCCGGATTTCTGTTTCTCTGCCATTCTCGCCTGGCTTGGCTTTTTGTTTTAATTAACTCGGTTACTTTAATTGGTAGGTAAGGGTGTTTTGGTTTCTGATTATTATTTCTTTTGGTTAGCGTTGAGGTATGGACGCTGTTTATCATTGAGGTTGTAAATTTGGATATTGCTGTAATTAAAAGTCTATCCCATAGCTGAATTCTTTAAAATAATCAGTTTGACGTAGTGTTGATATTTAATAAAACGTAAAAAACAGTAACATTTGAATTGAAATTAGAGGGCAGATAACGCGTAGCAAAGAACTTAAGAAGAATCTTGAAGGTAAGTATTTTATTTTGCCATTAATCCATTAAATAAATTCTTACTTCAAATTTAACCAAAATATGAGCGCTTAAGATGCCGTCTCGTAGACGGAAACATACAGAAATTCGGTTCAATAAGAATAATTGTTTAGACTTTGGAATCTCAAAGGCTGATAGGAATCCATATTCAAATTGTAATCTACATCCTTTGGATTGTTGTATTTCGGTTTACCTAAAGAGCTTATTCAATGCACACTGTCCCTGTAAATAAGACTTGTCAATGGTGAATTAAGCAAAGCTGTCCAAGCAATTCGAGCAAGGTCAATAATTTTGAAAGATTGACGAGTTCCTTCCTGCGCAGATTTAAAAATTTAAGATGAAACATTAAGTTGTGTGTTTTTTGGCGTTAAATATTAATAAAACGTGAAACGGAAAACTGCTGATATTTCACGAACAGGTGGTTTGGGCAGTCTAGGAGGTTTTGGGCACGGCCGGTTTGGTACGGTCGATCTGGGGCGGCTGGTTTGGCGCAGGGACGTTTGGGCGCAAACATATATTGAAGTGGTTTATTCTATAAAAAAGTTTCGCAGGTCCGAGTCAGCACTAGAGTAGGTGGCCCGTTTAGAGGTACATCAGCCGTCGGTCCCGGGTAGCACTACGGTGGTAGTCGTCAGGTCAAGTCAGAAGCGCTAGCGCGGCGTGAAAATTCTGACACCAGGCTCTACCACGGCCATATTCATTACATTACATTAGAAAATTAGATACTTTATACCTACCTCAAAATATACCGTATGTCAATGAAAGTACTGACACCTTCGTACATATTTTTTATTATTAAAATTATTTAAAATGTTGATGGGTGTATATTGTTCCATATTGTTTGTGTTTGGTATAATTGGCACAATTATGATTTGAATACTTTCGGATAATTATATATAAATTTGTTGCTATGACTAGTTTATGTCATGTTTGATTATTTATTTTAATTTAACAGAGTATTTAATATGATAACAAATAATAAAATGTTTTTACTATTATCAGCGATATTATGCTTCGATTAATGAAAAAATGAAAAAAACGAAAAAAACGTAGACCAATTTCTTATCAATATATTTGTAAAACACACATAATTGCAGGATTTTCATATTTTTGCAATCAAAAACAAAAAATGGAAGGGCACCATTGAATAAAAGGGAAGGAACATACCGCAGATTTATTAAAAAATTAAGAAGAAAAAGAACTCTTATTGAAACACATTTTTACAATTTCTTCAAGAAAAAATGTTATCAGCATTTGAATAATACTATTTTTTTGGAAATATATATATTTTTTTAAGAATCTCATTCCAACCAGCTTATCCCGGCTCATTTCGTGCTATACACGGGTTTAACAAGCCCCACTCTTGAAAAACTCCATGCCCCAGACACTACAAATACCCTGTGAAAGTGCAGTGCTCGGGATTCGAACCTGAGCCCCTTTGGTAGAATAACTCCAAGGCCACGCGCCGCGGCCACTACTCTACCGCGGTCCCCTGTAAATATTTAATTTTATTTTATGGTAAACAATCTTTTTCAAATTTTCAAAATATTGTTTTTCCAGGCATGATAAATAATTTAGGTCAATGATAATTTTGCACGGCGTTAATAGCAATGTTTATTAACACAATGCAAATTTACCATATTTCTATAGTTACAAACTAGACTTTGGCAAAAAAATAATACTTTAATACGACATCAGGACAATATTGATATTTAATAAATTGTGACTTGTAATTGATCTACGTATAAACAAATTGTAATCACTCTCGGTGAAAGGTACCTACCAAACAAAAACACTAGACGTAATATGAAACAAAATACACCCGTCAAAATTTTATATAATTTTAGTAATAGAAAATATGTACGAATGTGTCAGTATTTTCATTTACAAATGATATATTTTGAGGTAGGTAAATAGTAATTTTCTGATTAAATAGCATAAATATAACAATATTGTCGCATAAAAAATATTTAGGAATGCTTATTTTTGAACGTTTGTTGAAGATATTTGTAATAAATGAATAGGTTTATCAATCGGATTTACTAATAAAATTTGATAATTCAGCAATTTCATTAATAAACGAAATTTTTTTATTACTGTGTTATAAGAGCCTTGATTTAGATAATCTAACAGAAAATGAACTTCCTTAGATAACTTAAAGCTGTTTGACGCTTTAAACCTGAAAAATAAATTGTTAAAACCAAGGAAAGCTTATGTTCAATTAGTGTCATCTCCGTTGATTTTGTTTGGGTTGATCTGGTGTCTAGCCTTTGAATTCTCTGTTTCGTTTTGCTTGTTCGTAGTCGTAATAATTGTATGAAGGTATTTGAGTATTTAACAAACTTCACTGTAAGTTTTTCACTTGGAAAACAATAAGATATGAGATTTGTGTATTATGTTCTACAACTGTCAACTAACATGTAATTTTGGAGGAAAATGGACCTTTAAATTATATGTTTTTTGTGGGCAATATTTTGATATAAGTGTGAAAAACATTTTAATATGACTTTGATAATCATTAATTATAATATTATTAATTTAAAGTGATTTATGTTTAAAATGAACATGCATTTAAAAAAAATAATTGATAGGCCGTATGAGGTGTCAAAACATTCCTTTTTAAATAAGGAATATGGCTATAATTTTAGTTTTGATGTAAATGATATTTTCAAAAAGTTACTTAAATATTTAAGATTTGGTTAATTTGTAGCTTAACTCAAAATTAATAGAAGATAAGGTAGGCTATAAAAGAGAACAAGCGCGGTTCAGAAGAACTGTCATTATGGGAAAAAAAATAACAGTTGGTAAATGAAATGCCAAGAATTAAACACATACCCAGGAGGGACAAGGACTATGGAATCTTGGAAATTCATAAAAAGTTTAAAATCCAATCACGTACAAAGAACTACTATACCCACCATAACAATTAAACAATGGGAAGATCACTACAAACACTTACCAACGGAACAGAGACCTGAATATGTAACAGCCTCGCCTAGAAGCCATGAGGTTTCCGGAGAGCAGATTGAAATAAATTCGAACATGATTGATCAAGCAGTCAAAATGATGAAAAATGGCAAGTCAAGGGGCCCAGAAGGTATACCGGCAGAGTTAATTAAATGTGGACCAAACAAACTAATACACTTGATTACAACATCATTCAATGATTGGTGAATGGAGAAAGTGTACCACAACAGTGGAAAACGGATTGGAGCACGTCTATACTAAAAAAGGAAGAAAAGATAGCTGTAGCAACTATAGATGCATATCAGTAACAAGCACAATCAGCAGACTATACGGCAGATATCAAAGACGATTTTAGAAGATGAATACAAATCATACGAAATAGAGCAGCAGAGGGGCTTTAGAGGCGGACGCTCATGCGTCGATAATATATTCTGTGTTACACAGCTGATAGACAAAAAGATAGCTACCGCAAGGGACATACACCTCCTATTCGTCGACTTCACTAAGGCATATGACAATGTGCCAGTGTGCAAACTGTGAGAAGTCCTAGAAAGAAGTTCCATGTAGCGTCTCGTTTTTGAATAAACGCGCGAAAATGGGCTTCTAGTGCTTTAGAAGTCAGATGTCTTGTGGCTCTCAAAGCGGGAGCACGCGCTTGTCTGTAACAAGAACTTAAATACACTTAAGTTCATTTATAGTTGTTGTTTTTTCTATTAAAGTACGGTACGTGTTAGAGCGATTCTATCAGCGTACCCAACATTTGGTCCTTCGAGCCCGATCCCGATTAATTAGCATCTAATTAAGTGTTAAATACCAGCAACTTAACTCTACGCAAATGTATTTCTTCGGGAAGTTTTCCCGCATCACTCGTTCAATATTTGGGCATTAACTATTTATGTCGTGAAACGCGTATCACGCTTAAATACGTTAATTGCATATACAAAATTAGTACTCGCATGAGCACGAGGATTCCAAGGGCTGCAATCTCATCGGCCAGACGATCCAGGTGTCAACGCAGGTGTTCGCAAGAGTCTCAATCGCAAGACGCAAGCAACCCCAATCAGCACGCTCGCTCTCGTTTCCACATTTGGAATTGGAATTATCGCATCGCACCGTGGTAGCAAGAA
>JABXWE010024587.1:0-21296 GCA_014611495.1 Limonius californicus | reverse complement strand
AGGCTTTACGAAAGTGGCGTTCCATAACTCATCTTAAAAAAATAATATAGCGATTGACTTAAGAATTGCAATTTAAATAGAATTTTGATTCCTCTGAAGCGGCAATTAAAATAAGAGTCTAATTCAGATGAAGTGGCAAATTCGAATGAACATAACACCCTTTCACACATACCTAATGAAATTATTGTCACGAAAAATGTAAAACATTCTTAGCAAAATATAAAAATTCACATCAACGATGACCAATAGTAAGACAAGTCTCACTGTTGGAAGTCTTATTTTGTCTCACTGTTAGAAATCTGCATGTTTACACAAGAAGTAATTTTCAGCAGAACCTCAACTATTTTAAATATTGTTTATTCGGGAAAGCAATTGCCAAATATGATCAAACAAAGTGATATTACAGCTAGAAGTGAAATTCAAATAATAGTAATAAAACTTACAACTAAAAATTTCAACTTAGCGAATATGTTTGAATCTTACAAAACTTTCTTGAACCATCTCTAACAATAACATCTATTTTACAAATGTGAAACTAATAGCAAAAAGTTAGTTGTGGTAAAAGGTAGGTTAATACGTCACAGTCGCGCGAAATTTGAAATAATAGAACTATATGAAACTTAATTTGTCTCACTGTTGGCCATGTCTCACTGGTGGTGGTCTATTTAGTATAAAAGAGAAACGTGCAGTTATGCGATTCTATTTTTAGGCATGTTATCGGTAATTGATTAATTGTTGTTGATATTGTTAACGAACTTTTTTGTTGATTTACAACGTCACACGTTTTATAGGTTGTTAACTTGCCAGGATATTGACATTAACTTTATTTTTCTGCAGTAGACGTCTGTGACGCATTTAAATTAGTTATTTTCTCTATCTTTCAATATACGGTTTTTCATTTATTTTTATAAATATCAGAGCTAGTTTGTTTTCATATCTAAACTGCCACACAAAGTTATTTAAAAGCTACCATTTTATCAATATCTCCATAATAACTAGGGGTGTAGCTATGTCAGGGTGCAAATGAATTTGTTTTTCGTAGTTGATTATTTGAATCCTTCTTTGGAACTGCATACTATAATCACTACATACAATAATAATATATTATTAACAAATAAACTGTTGCTGTTTTTTTTAAATTGAAGTTCTATGAAAATGAAGAGATAACATAAAATATCGCAACATTGTGCTTCAAAAATCAAGAAAAAATCTTTAGAATAGATATAAACGGTGGTTTGGAAGAATCTCTTGGTATCTCAACAGAAAGTCAATCAGATTATCTAAGTATCTTACAGGGCAATAACGCAAATATTAGTAATAACACCAATAGTTATAATTATTTGGAATGAGAAACGATGGTCTAAATGGAAAGAAAACGTTAATTGGCTAATTTGTAACAATGGTTTTTCAAGATACAACGATTATTCTTCTGTAAAGACAATGCATCTGTACAAATCCCAAGGATTATATTTAACTATCGAGTGTTACCTTTATTGGTAAAGATGGATGTTGAATTAAATGATATACAAATAATTCGTCGAAGCACTTTAAAATTATAAGCCTTCTATGTTTTCTCTTATCGGATGTAATAATATAAATGAGATACAGAAACCAAAATATATTTATATAAAAACAGGTACATTAATCAAATTTACATTTAGGTCCGTATATCTTGGACTTCAAAAACGTACTCTCCAACTGCAAAACAAAACTTAAACATCTAGGGCACCAAAACTCACTTAAAATAAGTGGGGTATGTGACGCCACTCTGGCTACGTGTGGTACCCACATGTCCGTAACGCTTGCACGTGTGACTTGGGAGTTTTGCAGCTTTGAACGCGGAGACAAAGGATCAACTGAAGACACAATTTATAGCCATTATGCCAGACCTTCTGTAAATTTAAAAATTCCCAAAACTGACATGCAAACGTTGGACCCCACACAAAGCTATTGGTAAATGTAAAATACTTCATTTATTAGTATCGGGGAAAATAGTATCGACGTAAAACTGTTTCCTCGGAATGTGATTTCAACTAGATATCCTTCTGTTTCATTCGAATCATTTTGATTTTACGTTAACACCACAGTAATTTAAACCTACATACCAAAATCGATATATATTTTTAAATATAGGAAAACTAATAATAAAAGGTATTTAAAAATGGAATAGTATTTTAAGCAATGATAACATTCAAAGTTTAAATTTTATAAAACTTCGTCGAGTTTTAAAAATTGGTAAAGCCAAATAATACTTCAAGTAACCGAATTATCAAGCTGCTTCGTATTAAAAGACTCACTTTATATATATTGCAAAAGATGAAATCGTGATAGCTATTATGCTATTTGTGTTTAGTATCTTAATGTTTTACTGAATGATATTGGAAAAGGGTCTGGTTTTGTATCTGAAAATAGCTTTCTCCAAGATGATGTCACGTCCGCTGGGAATGGAAGAAGGGTTTAGAAACGCATCCCAATAATACCAAGACAATCACTCTTCCACCGGCACTACTACAGATAGGTCGATGGTATTCTAGTTCTAAATCAAGTTGTGCATATTTCACTATTCTTATTTTGTGTTGCTGTTGTTATATTCGCCTATCATTAAATCTTTTATTAAACGCACGGTGTATATTTATTAGTAAAAATAACTTTCCTATATTTCACAAAACAAACAAAATGTTTGAAACTGGAAAATTCCTGTGCAGTTTGATATCTCACAAGGATGTAATCGGTTCTTATATACGGAAAAATGTATTATTATTAAAAGTTTCCTGTTTACCACAAAATATATATTTGTTGACATATGCCGAAACATATTACAGCAGAAGAAGGCACAAATAGGATCGGCAAATGCTTCCAAAACCTTCATATTAACGAAAACCGAGACCAGACTAACCTGGGGTCTGAAAACTTGAAATCAAGCCTCAACTTGATTCAACAATCTATTTCTGAGATGTGCTTCCTGAAATAGTTCTGAGTATTAGCTAGATTATCTAAGTTAAGGATACTATAATACAGAAAAAAAAAACATATAAGTAATATGTCATTATTCAAAATTGGCAAAACTTTTAGGAAATAAGTGGTTTCATATTATATTCAAAAATATCGCAGGTGTTACAATTTCAATATTCAAGAGAGCTAGAAGCTGCAAAACAAAATTAATTAGTTTGTTTTCACTTTTATTTGTTTCAAACAAGATTGTTAATAACAAGCCTTTTGTTATGCACAAAGTTTTATCGATTATGATGATTACCTTATCTACATTTGTATTTTTTTGTGCGATACAATGTCAGGTCAATAAATGTTTGTATTCATGATCTGCTTCTGATTCGTTTGATTCTATTTTTTAGGTATTCATATTAAACATTTTACCAATATTACACTACTAGTATCAAATATGAACAAAATATATATATTTTGTAATAATTAATACTTTGAAAATGTTAACTTTTAAAGTATATATTTAAAATAAATTGCATAAATGAGAACAAATCGATATGAAGACGGTAATACAAGGAACAATGTTTTGCAAATATAGGCGACTTTGGTGTTCAAGTGTTAATTATCGACAACATGAATGCCTTGGCAACTATCTATATTAATGATATGGATAAAACATTATTATATACATGTATGCTATTTAAGGAATATATTGAAATATCTCTATTACTGGAAAACAATAAAATATTTAACAATTTTGCCATACTAAGAACAATATACGAAAAAGAATTAGCGTTTTCTTTGTCTAATTTATGTACAATTTTTAAGTTATATTGGACAATGCCAATAAAAAACTGTAGAGAAAAAAGAATTTAACTTTCCGAGGATGAGTGACGTCAAAAATTAATATCTAAAAACTACGTCCAAAGACCGTGTCAATTACGTCAGTGTACTTTTAATCAAACGTGAATTGACAAAATTGCTAATGCATTACAATATTATCATTTCAGAAATGAAGAAAAGTATTAAAAATTAATTATTTTTAGTAATTTTTGTGATATGCATACAGGAGTCTCAATAAGATGCTGTACATGGAGATCTCGGCTACCTACCTTAAGAGATATAAAGTCGGTTAATCAGAGAAAAGTTGCGCAAATATAAGCCGCTTCCGAAAATGTATTGGTTTTCAAGATATCTGCAAACATTTCTGTAACATCTCTTTCGTGAGGAGCATTCATTTGTGTTTTTCTCTAATTTAACCGACTTCGCACGTCGTAAAGTAGCCGAGATCGACATATTCATCATCTTATCAGAGACACCCCGTGCATACAGCTTCACTTTAAATATTCTTTTGAAATATATACCTACACAGGTGCCAACATTGAATACGATCCATATAGATAATAAATCTTTCTACGAAATTATTTATTTAGTATTAACAACGCATTCGAAAAGTCCACAAGCTACACGATAAACACGAAATTTTCAAAAATTCTTTATGATTTGTCATGTTAATCAACTGCTTAGCGTAATGGTTAAGGCTTGGATTCACAACAGCTATTACTGCGCAGTGAAAGTTTTGCTTCATATTTAAAAAAAACTAAAATATTTAATCTAAAAAAATTCTTATGATATAAGCTGCCAACTTTCCATCTTACTAAGAAGAATCAAACCGATTCTCGACGAACATGATCTCATACCAGGTCACCAATTAGGCTTTAGAGAGGAACACGCCACAATCGAATAGGTTCACAGGGTAGTATGCGAAATCAACCAGGTTTTCGAAGAGAAGAAATATTGTTCTGCCGCCTTCCTAGACATAGCCCAGGCCTTCGATAAGGTCTGGCATGAGGGACTACTGTTTAAGATTAAGAAAAATTTGCCACACACCTATTTCCAGCTGTTCAAAACCTATCTGAGCAACAGACACTTCCAGGTGAAATTTCACGATGAGCTAACAAATTTACACCCTATTAACTCTGGCGTACCGCCAGGGAAGCGTATTAGGGCCCGTACCCTACTTACTGTACACGGTGGATATACCTACCAACGGCCATACGACCACCGCTACATTTGCAGAAGATACTGCAATTCTTGCAACTCATGAAAACCCTGTTATTGCATCAAGAAACCTGGAAACCTCTCTCAGCCAAGCGCAAGACTGACTCCGGCTCTGGCGTATAAAAGAAAATGGAATCAAGTCCACACAAGTCACCTTCACACTCAGAAGGGAAACGTGTCCACCAGTAACCCTTAATAATACACCACTACCGCAAGCAAACGAAGTCCGATACCTTGGTATGCACCTTGCCCGCAGATTAACTTGGAAAAAACATATATTCAGTAAACGAAAACAACTGGGCCTAAAGTTCTCCAAATTAAACTGGTTATTAGGATAAATATCCAAGTTAAACCTACACAACAAGGTACTACTCTACAAAAGTATACTCAAGTCAATCTGGACCTACGGGCTGCAACTATGAGGAACCACAAGCAACTCTAATTTGGAGATTTTGCAAAGATTCCATTCAAAAACACTGAGAACAATAGCAGATTCTCCGTGGTACGTTAAAAACGAAGTTATACACCGGGATCTCCGAGTGAAATTAGTGAAAGAAGAAGTGCTATGCGCGAGTGCAAAGTATCTTTCGCGATTAGAAAATCATACAAACCATCTTGCAGTGAATTTGTTGGACAACAGCAATACAGTTCGCAGGCTGAGGAGACTCAGTCCTCTGGATCTTCCGGGCCGATACTAGTCTGAAATGTTTGTTAAATATTATCTGTACATTATGACGCCTTCCAATAATTTCCTATGGAAATTCCTGTAAATTAGATAAGTAATTCGTTGATTAATGTCAGCCTCCCGGAACCTCAATCGAAGATGGGCGGTTCTCAAAATAAAGTCGAATAAATAAAGTAATTAACACCTCGTCAATCACCTAGAGAGGGCGCCACCAGCTTAAAAAAATATGCTAACATTAATCCAGATGTAGATTGAGAGTAAGCTGGACCTCGGGTTCTCCACTTACCTAATTGCTTCGTCTCTACAAAATTATCAGAGATAGGGTGACAATAAATAATAAGACCAATTGCAACAACGGTAATTTAATGATGCAAAAAAAAAACACCAATAAAGTAAATTCCCCAGTAACATATACAGTAACTGTACTAATATGCACTAGAACCCTGTATAAGTACACACCACCCGTACAATTCACTTAATATAGTGTTAAATAAAATTTGAAGTAAACGAGCAATGTAAAAATACTGCGTTTGAAAATAAAAACGGCGTTTAAGAAGCAAATAACACCCTATCCGCTGAAAGTACTTTCATCGATATAAGCGCTCTGTAAACACAAAATGTCCTAGATACAAATCCGTATAAACGCAATATTACAGCTCCAGATGACGTACCCTGTATATATCAAGTGAAATTTACGTTAATATGCACGAAATACGTAACACGCTAATATACAAAAGTATTAAGATAAACAATGGTTCACAAACACGTGAAAGAATTTGAAAATTAAATTATAAGTCGGAAGCAGTACAAATTAAACAACGAGCAATTAACTCGACTCCGAAATTAATAAATAATACGAATTGAAATCACTTTCCTGAATGCTTTCATCTGATCGGAAAATCCTGTAGCAGCTTCACGTCCACACGTGCTCTAGATGTGTCGGCCGGTACGGCTCTGAGTTTCAATTTCTCGCAGATAGCGAATTCAGCAATTCAAAACGTAACTGTGGCGAAAGCTTACAGCCATAACTTGTTGTTTAAATTAAGCTTACAGCCCCCAACTTGTTGTCTAAATTTAATAAATAAACAATGCGTTAGGCTAGCATGTTCAAATAAAGATGGATAACACTTACCAATCGAAAATCCGATTGACGGGAACAAAAGATTAAACGAGGATCAAAAATCGGTCAAGGACCTACACCGAGAATCCACAATTCACAACGGATTACGATGTCTATAAAGATTCACTCAATAAATCGAGAAGAATTCTCAAGTAAAATATACTTAAACGGAGCAATCTATATCGACGTTCAATCAATTCTAAACATCACAGGAAGATCATTAAAGGAAGTGAAAGTTTTCTAAGAATCAACTCGCGCAGCTAGGAATGCGCAAACTCAATCAATCATATGCGAACCAGCAAAATAAGTTGCAAACCAACCAGGCGCGAAGATACCGTTACAACATAGCTAATAAGTAATTCTTTTGGAGGAGCCTTCCACTGGGACGGCATCCAACGTGTACTCTTTTTGTAATCCACCTGATTTACTTATTTCTCATCAGAGCAGATTGTAAATATAATAAAGTTAAAAAAAAAAACTTCATCGCTTCAATTGTCTCTTTTCCTTCCGGCTTCCCATCTCTTGCTATTCGTACGACTCTTCTGTCAGTGATTCTTCCCACATTCTGATTCTACTCGGTCTTCTTTTTCGCGACCATCTTACTATATTATCGTTTCAGACTCGGTCTTCTCGAGATTTTTCTGTTATGCATCTTTAGGTCATCATTTCGGTTACTCTTAGTATCTTTGCGATTGCTGTTATATGCTCTTATTTCAACACCATTCGCCATTATTGGTTGGACACAGGTCTTGTAAACTCTTGTTTTGCACTTGATGCTCATGCGTTCGTACTTCCATAATGCTCTCCTTTAGGTATCCAGCTATTGTATATGCGTTATGAGCTCATTTCCTCACTTCCTCTAATTAGTCATTATAAGTCATAAACAATATAGTTTTATTACCAACAACCAGGTTACACCTCGTGAGTTCTCTTGCAGTTACCATGCATTTAGTTTTTTCCGTAGAAATCTTCATATTACATTTTTCAACTTTCATGCAGAAAACGTATAGTGGTGTCGTAAAGGGACATCTCGGCCGCGGCCGAGTCGCCGCCGATCTGGCTCGCCGCGGTCTAACTCACCGCGGCCGACTCGCCTCGAAAATTTGCAGTTTAAAAATGTCAATTTTTTGCACTTCCAGTTCTTCCGGAAGCCGCAATAGGTAATAGGCTCCAGGCGAAACCAGAAGTGCAAAAATTTGAATTAAAACAACAACGTTGATAGTAAAATTATTTATTTATTTATTATATGTGCTGAACCATTTCGTAATTATGAGCTATAGCTCTTAAATAATCTATAATATTTCTATTTTCATAGTCCCTTACTATACGTAAAATCCTGTTGTCCGCATCTCGATAATTCCTTAATTTAATTGGTGGCATGTGACCTGCAACCAGCTGCTCGCAGTAAATATCGTGCCCTGAAATAACAATTGATAAATTTTAATATGAAGGATAAATATAAGTAAATATCGGCCGCTGCGAGTTGTACCGGACCGTAGTGGTTGCATACTGTATTTTATTTTCCGTTAGTATAGCCGCATCGTCGAAGTAAGCTATGTAACGAAGTTCTTGGGGACAACGCATTTTTAAATTTATATAGGAAATTTTCGCGTTGTTAGTTTCCCGATAGAGCGCGCGTGGCGCTGCGAGTGGAGTTTAGCGAGGCGTTCCCCCACTACCCGCGACCCGAGGAGCGAAGAGACCGAGCCAGATCAGATGGAAAACGGGTACAAAAGGAGCTCCCCGAGGAAAAATCATTAACTTTTGAGTCCAGATCAGAAGGAAGTAGTCGAGCTTAGAAAACCTCTCCTGACCTGAACTCGTAATCCGAATCTTGTACCAAAATACCATTTACCGCAAACCTGAGAATCCTGCCTAAAATCCTGAGAAGTGCTGTCTTAATCTGGTGCGAACCGCATTCCGACAACAATTACTTTGCCCTGTGCTCTTGGCCTAATTTGGGATTGTAATACCGAATTTTGGTAAAAGCAATCCCAGTTTAAATAAACCCTACACTGGATTAATCTGGCGCAAGCCGCATCCTTCTGGTGTAACCTCCTGTATATAAATCCCGAGTTTTGCTAAACGCAATCCCCGTTTAAATACCTCCGTACACTGAATTAATCTGGGCAAACCGCATTCTTCCAGTGTTTCCTGTCCCGTAAATAGGCCCGAATAATTAAAGCAAATTCACATATTTCACCTTAACTAGCGAAACCCCAGCGAGCGAATTTACTACGAATCAAGTAATATAATTTTGCAGGCCGAGGCAACCTACGTTTGAATTGTAAACGTTCTAATTCCGCCGAATTTGAAACACCGATAAACATACCGCACTACGACCGCTTGAAATTCACAAGCTTGATTCAACGCACCCGTACTAACTTTTAGTAACGACACCGTAGATTCCAGTCTGATATATCCTGTGTATTAATAACATATTTGATTTCTAATTTAGCAAGCTGTTAACCTCACATTCCGAGCTCCGCGTGCAGGCCAAGTACAGCAACGATCCGTCTCGTGTGCAGTGAACTGAATTACCGACATTCCAGGACCGGACTACGGAATAATTAATTTCATTCGGAATATTCAGTTTAATTTTCTTGTGTATTTATTTAACTCCGAACTTAGAAATTTTAGTTGCATGTGTTGTTGGAATAATCAAATACTTTAATTAAGGTAGAATTGTACAGTATAGGAATAAACATTATAAACTTTTAACAAACTTTATATCCAGCGAACCCTGGGCTATGAGCTTGCCCGGCACGTCTACGAGTATTACAGCTACGATTTTTATATTCATTTCCATTTGTTCTAACTATTAATTAATCGATCGATCTCCAACATGAAGAAGAAGCTTAAGACGATCCAAGAAGCGCTGGAGTGATAGCCTGGTTGGTGTTTAAAGAACAGACAGAATTCTCTATAATGAAGAAGAAGAATAATAAATTTGTCCACAATTAAGTAAAACAGATTGAGATTAAGTCTCTCACCTTAACATAAGCCTGTAGTCATTTTTACTTCTTTGACTAAATGCCCACTAATCTCGACTCGTATGTTATTGTTCGTATTTTGTTCTTTTACGACATTCAGGGGTATCTGATTTTTTTGTAATATGTCTAGTATGTCTGATATTATTACGAGGTCGAATGCTTCGTCAGATAAATGAAGCGTATATATGTCGAATCCAGAAGATGTAATTGTACATTTCATGAAAAGGACCTCCACTTCATGAAGCGGCACCTCATACTGTAATTCCAAAGTTTTCCGCCACCTGGACTAAAATCCCATCCATTTCAAGAAGTGGAACCCATCCTCTTCCAGATGGTTAAATTATACGAGAGTACAGCATTTGGAGAAACAAATTGTCATTTCATGAAAAGATGGGATAGAAAATACTATTTGGTGTAATAATTGTTGCGTCGTCGCAAGTGGAATGTCCAATTCGTGTAAAGATCATATGATCACGGACCACTATATATTCCAAGGGCCAGAAAACTAGAAGGGAGTATTACCTGCTTGCCACTTAAGATGTTTTATCTATTGGCAACGAGAAATGTTTGATAAAAAACGCGACAAAATTGAAGACACTGAAATTAGATGCATAGTCGCATACGAAGACCTCTATGATCGGAGTCACGAAATACACGTTTCAACAGGACATGGAGGAAATGTAAAGATGAGAAATGCTGCAAAAATTAAATACTGTATGCCTAGACCTTGCATTGAAGCATATTTAAAAAGTTGCAAATCGTGCAATGGGTAAAAAAGCATATCTCGTAAACTTGTGAAGCCAATAACATCGAAAGATTTTAATGAAAGAGGACAGATAGATCTTATCGATTTTTAATATCCCGGATGCCAAATTCAAATGGATATTGAAATAGCAAGATTACAGTACCAAATTCGTTTGCTTGAGGCCTTTGGAGACGAAAAGAGTTGTGGAGGTGGCTTCTCAACTGCTGAAAATCTTCCTAACTTTTGAGGTACCCCGCATCTTACAAAACCATAACAATCGTGAATTTGTGAACTATGTGATCAAGGAATTGAAAGAATGATGGCCTGAATGTGTTATCGTAAATGGACATCCCCGTCATCCACAAAGTTAGGGCAGCATCTAGGGCAGTAATCAGGATATGGAGAACATGATCAGATCTTGGATGTCCGATAATGATTTAAAACACTGGGCAATCGGGCTTCATTTCGTGCAATGGCAAACAAATATATCCCATCATCAAATTATCGGGCGATCCCCTATAAAGCACATTTTGGCCATAACCCGCGTGTGGGTTTCACTACTTCCAACCTGCCGAAAGAAGTCCTAGAACGCTTAGTGAATGAAGAAGACCTGGACTGGGATACTCTTGCCGATGAAGAATCATCGCAGGGGAATAAAATAACTGACAGCGAAACTGATCACAGTGGCAAGTCACCAAATGAAGTTCGAAACGGAGAAGATGATAAAGATGAAGGGATACTTACCCTGTCACAGTCGAAACAAATAATAAATTTAACAATGATTAGATCCATAGTGAGTTGAACAATCGCACAAAAAAGATTCAAAATGAGAGAGAAGCATCCTGCCAACGTCAAAAACGTACGGCAGAGAAAATACGGCGTTTAATGTAAATGAATGTGTTTCTTGTTTTTCATTACAACATACAGTGTTGTAGTATTCCTCAAATATTTGTGTTGGTTCTTTGTTTGAATGTATAATGTTTATTTTTTGACATATATTAGGATAGTTTTTTTTCTTTTTTAGTATAATAAATAAAAAAAAACAAAAACTCATTTTTTCTTCCCACTTCACTACGTAGCTATAGGTACGAAAACAGGGATAACGAAATGGATATCCCCTTGCGACGACCCGACAATATTACGACAAATATTGTTTTCTATCCCACCTTTTCATGAAATGGACAATTTGCTTATCCAAATGCTGTATGGTTTTATACCAGTATGGCTGTTAGACTTCTTGGGTCTGAAAATGCTTTGGCACAAACGCTGCAAACAAATGGCTTCTCGCCTGTATGGATTCTCGTGTGAATTGTAAGATCATTGGCCCCATGTTTTTACCACATGTTGTACAAACGTGCCGCTTAGCTAATCTGTGTACACGCAGATATCTCTTCAGAATCTTAATACCAACATATTCCTTTTTACAAATACAACAAACATGTTTCCCTTGTTTATGGAATAGTTTCATATGAGTCTCTTCGTCTGTATCTACAAGTGCTTGCCCACACCATGAACAATTACTTGCAGCTTCATCTAAATCACCATTTTGCTCATTGCAGGGGCACTTTTTAACCCTAGTCAGTCTTTTGGAACGTCTTGTCTTTTACACGTTTCATTTTCATCAGGTAATTTTGGTCCATTATTATCCTTTACTTCATCTGTAGTAATCTCCGTCGAATCTCTGTGTTATCCAAATTATCGTCGTCGATATTATAGAGCGATTGTTCGTCAAGTATGACTTGACGTAAAGTATAGTCATTTTCTTCGCAATGGTTTTTGAAAGAGTACTCGTTACTTACTTAATGTTGAAGGCATATTAATTGGGGCAAACCGTCATTCACTTGGACCTGCAAGGAAGCACTCGCTATTAGCATTTCGCTCACAGCGGAATCAAACACCGATTTCAAGTCGGAATGTTTAGACAAACACGTTCGGCAGGTTTTGACGAATTCTGTAAGATTAATTTCTTCTTTCGATTCCTTAATGTTATGATATGAGTTGAAAGTATTTGAGGTTAGGTTGGACACTAGTCTATGGATCCGAAACTAGAGCAGATACAAAGAGAACAAAACAACTCTTGCGGACTGCAGAGATGAACACACTTAGGACCATTGTAGGAAAGACCAGAATGGACAGAATAAGGAACCAACAGATTAGGGAACAATGTAATGTTGCCGATGTAGGAAAATTTGCGAAGAGGAGGCGTAAAGAATGGAATGATCATGTAGAAAGAGCTGACGACAACAGATTAATAAGGATATCAAAGAACTCGAAACCTCTAGGAAAGAGACTACCAGGACGACCACCAAAAAGATGAAGCTGGCTAACATCTTCAGCAGACTCGCTATAAAAATTTCCAGAAGGGTGAAGAAAAACAGGTTGTAAACCTATAATGAAAGAAGAAAAAGAAGAAGAAGAAATGCTGTAGTCTCGTATAATTTCATCATCTCGAAGAGGATGGGTTCCACTTCATGAAATGGATGCGATTTTTGTCCAGGTAGCTGAAAACTTTGAAATTACAGTATGAGGAGCCGCTTCATGAAGTGAATGTCCTTTTCATGAAATGTACAATTACATCTTGTGGATTCGACATATACACATGTTTGTTAAATCCTAATGTTTTCCCTATATGCCTAATGATGAAGATGGAGTTTGTTGTGGACCTGTTCGAGTTTCATATTTGCTCTGTCGTTGTTTCGGAGGCACTGTAGCCTAAAAAGATTATTGTGCTCACCCTGATCAGTTATTACACCCAGTCAGTAAGCTTAGTTCACTGTACCAGGAGGTAGAGGTCTCTCACTGTGTGTGTATTGAAATCTTTCGGCTATATTTGTTTATTTATAAGTTTAGGATTTTTTTGGGGGTAGTCTTTTCAAGTGTCGGGGCGCCATTGTAACCTTTTCAAGAAATATTAACCTTTTGTATGCCAGTGCATCACAGTTGCATAATATATGTTCTGCAATTTATTTTGCTCATGTGCAGAATCTGCAAATATTCTTGCCGGTTTTCCCATTCCTCTAAGATGGTATTTAAAGGGAAATGTCCGGTCAGGAGGTCTGTTATTTTCCTTAAGTCGTTCTTACTGAGATCGAGAATCCTTTTGGCGTGCGAGGGTGAATTGTTTATGAATCTGTTCGCTTGATATTGGCCTGGGGTGTTAACCCAGTGAGACTTCTTCTGTCCCTTCTCCCACTTACGTACCTCCTCTACAAACGCTGTTCTATTACAAGCCCACAGAAGAGTTCGGATCCGTAAAAGGCAGCTTCCTCTCCTTCTTCTGCGAGGTGATCAGCTGTTTCATTTCCCTCTATTCCCTCATGGCCTGGCAGCTTGATTAGATTAACCTTGTTGTTTTTTTGCCAGCCGTTTTAGAGATTATTGACAGCCAAAGGAGATTTTAGACTAAAAAGTAAAAGAATTCAGAGCTGTAAAGACCGTTTAACTATCGGATAGAGTTCATGCACATAGGCTTATAGCTTACAGCCTCAAAATGGCTGGGCTGTTTTCCAGGTATAGGCAGCTTGCATCTTGGCGCAGTTACACCTACTACAACCCCATCATCTACTTTGAAGCCAGCCGTGTACCACATGTTAGCTCCATTTGCTAGTTGTGACAAAGTAGTATTCGTGCGGGGCAGTCAAAGTTACATTGAATTAGCATTTTATCTGTGGGTTTGGCAAACGATTCCAGGTGAATTAAAGTCACAATTCTCGGAGGTCCAATCAGATATCCAAGTATAAAAGATGTGGCCTGTTCCACCGTTGAACTGTATCCTGTTAAGTTCTGTAGCTTTGTTCGTGCTATGATTGAGTCCTGGCCTATTGGTCCAGTCAGTTTTGTGTTGCTCGCAGATCCACTTGCTCACACACCTGCAGATTGTGTTGCTAGGCATTCCTAGGACAGATTCTGGGCAGTAGTAAAGCCATTTACCCCAGTCTTGCGAGTTTCTCGACGTTTTCATTACGTTCAATCCTGCAATTACCTAGAACCCAGAGCATTTTCACTATTTTCTGCCCTAGCAAGTCAATGAGTTCTTCAAAATATTCTCAAACCAGTCAAGATGAGGCTTTTCAATTGAAACGAGCTTTTAGAGCCGCCTGTATGTCAGGCAAAATATAGATACGTTTGCTTCCATAAACCCTTTTATTGTATACTTATTGTTATTAATCGTCAACACAATTTTTATAGTAGTTCTGTGAATGTTCATATCTAGAGTTAATAATTACCTTGCAAAAATAATAAAGTTGAATAATTATCTAGTGGGTAGTAATTTAACTGATGATATCATTCATCATTCATCATTGACAGCCTGTTTCGTCCCATTGCTGGGCATCGGCCTCTTCTCTGCCACGTGTTTTTCCTCAACGCCAAGGTAGAAACACGGGGGACCTATGGTTTAACGTCGAATCCGAACGACAGAAATTCCAGAGAAGGTTTTTTAGCACTACCTATAACGGTGGTTAAATTCGAAGTCACTTGATTACGTTTTCATCTTGTACCATTTACCAGGAACATGTAATAGCTATAGTAGTCATACACAATACAATTTAATCACAAACCTGCTAGAGACTTCCAATTATATTTTAAGATATTCTCAATAAATTTTTATTGGTTATCATTCGAAAGCAGTGTAGTCACACGTACTTCAGTGAAGTATTACAAGAATGTAATTGACTCCTAAATCAATGTTATTCATTAAAAATCTAGATTAGACCAAGTTCTATGAAATCAACACTTCTTGTCTTTACTCATCATTTAGGAAATAGTAAAGTTCTCCAAAAATTGAACTGTTACATATAGGATTGAACTTACAATTATATATATTTTTTAATTATTAATTTCACGATTCCACAAATTATTGTTATGTTTTATCCTCTTGAGTAATTCTAAATAATTAAAGAGCAATACGGCTACGGAATCCATCCGACTAACATTTTTATTAATTCAAATGCTCTACCACTCTCATAGATAACATGGAAGTACTTGTGCATACCAATACACATTATACAAAGTTCTACACAAAGCGTTTGTACACCACTGCTGCATTTCTGCGTAAGCAGAAACTTCATATAAATATTGTAATATTCTTCTTCGACAGATAAAATTTACATTCCGTTTAAGAGGACCAGAAATTTTTATGCGTTTATCAAATAATGGCCTATCCTACATCTCTTCATCCCTTATATTTTTTTGGGTATAGGAATCATTCAAAACAAGTTATTAGAGAGTAGATTTTAAAGTGCATTGTGTGAGAATAAGGTATTTCACTACAAACACAAATGTATTATCTTCTGAATTAAAAGATCAATGTTTAAAAACGGGTTGCATAAATCCATAAACATAGTGGACATCATCACAGTTATCATTTTTCTAGATCGCTTGTGTATTATCTATACAGCGTCATTACACCTTAGGTACGCTTCAACATTACAAAGGTAGGTATTTTGGAAAACAATCTGTTGAAACATAGATATCAAAAAATTGTTAATCGGTAATTAAACTTTCATCTACACTAATAAATAAATTAAGAAAACGCGTTTACCTAGTTTCTTGAATAATTAAATGATGTCAATAATAATTTGAAGGAAGCAAATTGACCTAACATAATTATGTAAAACTAATGTTTTAATTACAATAAAACATGAAAATATGTTAACCTGATAAAGATTTTGCGCCTTGATTTATTAAATTTGTTTTTCAGTCAGCGTTGTTATCTCATTATAAAGTACCATATCAAAGTCTTATAATTAATTTTACCGCATTATGTAGACAGAGACAAAATAATATCACAATATTTTTTTATATATTATTATCAAAAACCTTTAATCATCTGTAGAGACGTACAGAAACCTATAAAAGAGCTACTCTAAGTTATTAGTTTATTACTTACCTTCAGTTTCTCTACAATTTATTAAAGAATGACGCTTCTAAAGTTGTGCCTTTGCTTAAGCTTTTTGGTCGTGGTCTTGTCGGAAGACTTACCCGAAAAATATCAGTCTCTTCAAATAACGAATGTCAAATTTTTACCATATTTAAAAAAGGAGTTGCCTGAACTAAGTGAAATTTTGAAAAACATTTCCACGTAAGTATTTTATTCTTGCCAATAGGTCTTCGATGTTGATTCACAGATAATTAATTTGATTCTTCAACTGCAGATCGAATGACAAGCAGCAAGTAGCAGTTCTGAACGAGTACGCCGACGATTTACTGGCGAATTTAAATGAATTCATACAAAAAGTTGGTTTGGATCCAATTCCGCTACCTGGATTTGAAGAAAACTTTCGATGGGTAAGTTAATGGGTACAATTTTTTTAAACGACATCTTATTTTTTAAAATTGTAGACTGTCTTCTTCGGCTGGGTTTCTCTAGATGATGGGTGGCTGCGGGGTTTGTCTACGATCAAACGTCAGGGAGATGTTACAATCAAATACAACTATCCAAATATTAAACTGCATATGGTTCTTGAATTTAGCAAGCTTTCGGTAAGTTTAAATTAGATGTACGACCTTTAACATTAGTATTAGAAATACTCTTATAAATCGTTTTACAACGTTTAAACATAGATTATAGAAAATGATAGAGAAAGTGCATAAATCGCTCTTATTTCAGTTTGACTACCACTACGAAGCTAAATTCATGGGTTTGGGACCATCGGGTGCTGCAATAGGCGAATCTAAAGGCAGCAAATTCACGATCGATCTTGACCTTAATATGGTGAATCTAAGAGCTACTCTAGATAAATTCAGGCTTAATACTATTGGGTATGTTATACGAATTCAAAGAATTAACAAAATGTGTAATGCTCGTAATTTTGCAGAAAGTTAACCCTGGAATTTACTGGAAGTGCTGTAGGTGATATTGCCAATGTTTTAATTGCTGTGGTATTGCCCATATTAAAACCAATTATGACTGTGGTTCTGAATGGATTTATAAATGATGGTTTGGAAGCCATACTTGGTGCTTATAATAAAGCTATATGTACCTTGCTAGCAGATTGTCCAGAGCAGATAGTAAATGCAGTGTATCATTTTAATTAAAATAAAAGTTTATTTATATTTTAAATGAGTTTCTTTCATACTTTTGCTTGTATTAAACTACAAAATGTGTGGTAAATTAATATAAAATGTATTTTAAGATTCATGGGTAGATTTAAACAAACGTTTGTACGTTCACGGATTATATTTAGCGAATAAGGAAAAATACAATAAAATCAGCTTTGCATCCAATTCGCTGAAATATTGCCATTTTAAAAAATAATACTAGCAGAAATGTTTTTCGCAATGGAATTAAAATTTTGGGCTAGTATTTAAAAAATAAGGAATAATAAATGAACAGCACATTCTACATATGCATAAATTTGACATTAAGCGAATAGAAAAACAGAAAACAAATTTAATGCAAGGCACGATTTATTTGGGAATTATATTTAATCTATAAAAATTAGAAATTGGGCATTGTTACGTAGTACTTTCACATTCCACTATCATTTTAAGTAGCTGAATTGAATAAATTAGAGAAAACAGAAACACTAAAAGTTTTTGATCCATGTTTGTAGTTTAAAGCTTAAATCTGTGACAAATGGTTTTAAATATGATACTCGAAGTTGCTTACCTGTTCATCTAAACAAACTTGAGAATGTCTGAAAATATTACTGTGAAATCCCTGCACTATATTTTCGCCGCCTAAAGTAGAAAATAAATCAATCAGTGTTAAATCCGGGAACTTCGCTAGCGAAAGAAAGAACCCGCTCGCTATATTCATCAGCTATCGTGAATTACAACTGCTAACAAATGATTCCATATAACTCAATAAAACGAAATCTATGGCATTCAGAGGCAAACAGCCCATAAATACGAAGTTGATAATAAGCAATAAAACCACCAGACAAGTGACTAATTGTTATGTTCATTTGATTTTGCCACTTCATCTGAATTAAAGTTATATTTTAATTGCCGCTCTGTAGCCGATTACTATATTATTATTTTCAAAATAGCGTGGACCTTTTTTTGTTATCATACAGAATTGCCGATAGGTGTTTTGTCTACGCTAGTTACGTTACCCTACACTATCTTATCATGTACGCCCACGGACGCTGCGTCCGCGAGACATTCTTATCTATTCATGTGCTTGCTTAATAATCATAATTTACTTTAAATGTAAAATGCAATTCTAGAATTAGTCAGTAAGTAGATTCCAATGTGTAAACTACATTGTAAAATAAAAAGTTAAATAAATTTTTTTAATTTGTTTCAACCTACGCATTGAAACTGGCGCAGTCGTACGGATTTTGGGAAAAAGAACATTAATAAATCTCTTGTTCTTTTGTGTATTTTAATACTTAGCCCAAAAATCAAAAAAATCGTTCGCATTAGAGACCGTAGAACAAAAATCGTCGAAGGCTCTATCGTGCAGTATTCTTTTGTGAGTGTTGATACGTTAAAGAAAAACAATTCCATCAATTTGTAATTTGCACCGAAGACCGGAGAACAAAAATCGTCGAAGGCTCTACCCTGCAGTTGCAACATCTATAATCACAACGCTGGTTCCAGAAATCATCAATCCATCGAGGATCCTGACTATCGAAGTCAACAGTCCATAGTGGACATCAATCATCTTTAAACCTTCAAAATATGAAGTAAGTGCTTTCCAAAGTGAAAAGTCTTTTTACAGTGAAAAAGTATTTAAATAATACTAACATAAGTTTAAGTTTATATTTAAGTTCTTTGTATAGGGAACCCTGAATTAGGTCCTTAACATAAAAATTCTTTAAAAATAATTGTGGTATATGTCAATTTTACAACCAGCCAGGTTAATCATAAATAACGACATGGCAGTAGTATTTCCTCCAGGATTTCATGTATCCTTACTGAATGAAATACAGAGTTACGATGGAAATCCATCAACTCTTTCAGAATTTATAAGGTCCACTGAGACCATTACAAGTCAATTTGGCACAGAAAACCCTGGTGATTACAATTAATAAGTTATTAATTTCATCTATACGTAATAAACTCAAAGGTCCAGCCCTTGAAATTGTTACTGGATATACATACAATACATGGAATAGCCTAAAACAAGTATTAATAGAGAATTTCGGTGAACAACGTTCCGAATTAAACTTGCAAATCGAATTAACCAGATTGAGACAAAATTACAAAGAATCACCAATAGATTTCTTTAACAGTATTAGAACTTTATTAGCCGCGTATAATTCCAAAATTGCTCTAAATAATGAACCCGAAGCCATTAAGAATTTTAAATTAACACAATCAAAAAATTTGGCACTAACAACCTTTGCAGGAGGACTGATAGAACCATTAGGTAGTTTTCTTAGGAGTAAGTCTCCAGTAAGTCTGGAAAATGCAATTTCTATTATAAGAGCTGAATTAGATATTCGCTATTTTCAAAATTTGAACAAACCCCTACATCAAAATTTGCAAAAACCAATTCAAAAGAATAATACTATCAATTATACACCTAGACAACAAAATTTCGTCCCTAATTACACACCACAATATCAACCTCAAAATTCATACATGCCTAATCCAAATCAATATAGATCACAAAATCCATATCCAGGATTTATACCTCAAAGGAATCCCACAATTAGACTCAACCCCAATCAACCACCTTTACAATTCCCGAATCAGAGACCATTCGGAAAACCCGGACAAAATGTATTTGCACCTCAGAGAAATTTTAGACCCGAAAACAAACCCGAACCAATGCACTTGGGCAGTGAAGCTTTTAAAAGACCATCCACTCACCAAATGCAGAATCAAAACAAATTCAAATCAAATCAAAATTCAAATAATTTTAAAAATCATTTCAAGCCTACTGGCCCTTGAAACTTTGTATCCCAAGAATTATATTACTTAGATCAAGAATCTGAAATCGAAGAACAACATGAAAACGTAGAATTTAATGAATATTCTCAAAATAATGAAACTGAAGGCATTCAGTTCAGTCCCGAAAATAATGAATATGAATCGTATGAACAAAACTTTAATGATAATGAGGATAATGTAAATTTTCACTAGAAGCCTCGGAGAAAATTGAAACTTAGGACTAACTAATTTAGGAACTATTAAGTCTAATTTACCATATATAATAATACCAGGTACAGGCGAAAAACTACTCATAGATACGGGTAGCGCTAGAACTATCATTTCACCTAATTTTGTTAATCGATACTTTCCAAATTCCATTTACACTCATAATTTCGAGATTAAAACTTCCCATGGAATATCTCATCACGACAAAATTGCTAAAATACCTATTAATGCTTTATTTAAAGAACCCGGAGATCATATTTGCTATATCTTTGATTTCAATGAAAATTATGTAGGACTAATATGATCAGACCTATTATCAAATGTAAATGCTTCCATCGACTTCAAGTGGATGCATATTCAAACTGAAACAACCACTATTCCATTCTATTATAATGATTCAAAATTTAAACAAGAAACTCAAAAAAGAAATCAGTGCAATTTTTCAAAAAACAGAGGTAATGAAGAACCAATAAAATCAATCAATATTCCCCAAGAACGGAAATATTTACAACACTACCAGCTGTAGGTAAAAATGGTAATAAGCTATCTCCCAAAATTAAATTTAATAATCATGTAATCATTCCTTCAGCGATCGTAAAACTTCACAACAATTGGTTCAAAACAAGCATAATTAACACTTCAGAGAAAATCCAGGAAATTAATATATATAATCCATTAATTTTAGAAGAATATTCC
>JABXWE010024586.1:0-21051 GCA_014611495.1 Limonius californicus | reverse complement strand
TAAAGGGGGGGGGGGGCTTTTGTCGAGCATTGGGATTGAGTGGGCTGCTTATTATTATTATTATTAATGTTGATTGTCAAATAAATTTGTTAAGAAAATAACAAATTTTGACGAATAAATTGTATTATTACTCAATTTCACAAAAATCGGAGGGTAAACTTAAACTTTTGACTGGTAGTGTACCAACATAGTAATATGGAATATATTGAGACATTATTCATTCATGATCTTTTGCTATTTATTAGGCTTAATGTTGCATGAGACTTCAATTAAATGGTGGTATTGTTGTCAATTGCAATATTTATTAGTCCTTAGCCAATAACACTGGCAATAATTAAGCCAGAAGTAAGTTTCAATATGATTGCAGAACATACATACAATTTGTTTACAAAGATTAATATTGTTCAAAAAGTGTTCTTTCTGATATTTACGGCAAACTAAAAGTGAATATGCTATTTTTGTGTTACATAGTGGGATGTGAAAGCTATGGAAATTACAATTTGGCTTTTATGGTGTAGAAAGAAATGAATTCTATAAATTAATTAGGAAGATCTCATACAAAATGAAATATGTGGAAAAACATATCCTATCTACTAAAAAGTACAATCTAATTTTGTTATATAGGAAGGATTAATTTTCTTTGTTTATAACATACTACATTCCCTTTAAATTAATTCCTCTGTACAAGAGTAGGTTACAAAACAATTAACATATGTTTAACACAAACCTGCAGCACTTGGTAATCATAATGATCTTGATGGGGTGCAGTCATTACAGAAGGAATATGATGAATACCCCGATATGAAGAAAACAAAAGTTCTGAATCAGAAGCTGATAAGCCTGATAATGGACCCGATATATTTCAGAAGTAATCCGTGAGGATTGCTCAAATATGGCACCAATTAATTTTTGTCTAAAACTTCCCACACCTGACCTAAAAAAAATAAATTGAACTTTGGCATAAGCTTATCCTATGCTTGCAACAAGCCATCAGACTTTGAGAGCACACAAAAACATAACCTCACTTATACTTTTATGTTCCGGTAACCATAGATGTGCTAGGTGTAAATCGACATTTTAATAAAGATATTTTGTAGTAAAATATTTATATCTTTGTGTTGTTCCTGATTTAAAAACGACAGAGTCATTCCGTTTGTTAATTTTGGTGTATAACATATATGGTCGAGATACCCAATCAGTCAATGCACGTCATATATAAATTTTATGACATCACAACCTTGTATGTGTATATTTATATTGAAACAGTTTAAAGTGGAATAACAAACAAGCGACGTAACATCACATTTTAATTTAATATAACGCAAGTAGAAACCACAGCACCTAATAATTATTAAAATAAGAACATACTCTAGTTGTAGAAGTTAATATTTATTGGTTGTAACGGTGCAAAGACACTTGTTATGTTACACATAATTAGTTGAAAATAAAGTAGAATGCATTCTGTGATAAAAAGAATTCCATATTTAGGTAACAATGTTTAGTTTTGGACAGTGCTTGCAAGTTCAGGTGTTTAAGCACCACTATAACGAATTATGTTTCGTCACAGTTTTCACTGTCGGAGGATCCAGAATCTGTGCTCAAATGAATAATTATTGGAGCTATATTATGTGTGTTAAGTATCTTTTCTCTTTCCCACCATGATTTTATTTCGTTTTCAGCATGATCAATACAATTTTTCCACTTGTCGGGGGTTATGGTACTTAGCACTTCTTTCCACATATTCACTGCTTTTTTCATGCCTCCTACGTCTCTTCCAACATGATCGTTACAGAATCTTTTAGCCATCCCCCATACATTTTCGATCGGATTAAATATACAATGGTAAGGAGGAAGCCGGAAACAATAATATATGCCATCAAAGAAAATATTATAAATAATTATTACCTCTCTGACAGCATTTAAAGGTAGATGTGGACCATTATTATTTCGTTCGCGTTCGAAATAGGTTACCAAACTTGCGACAAGTTGTTTCGATATCTACTTAAAGGTTTCGGCATTTTGTAACATGTACAAAAATACAATGTAGGCTAGTTCTAATTGGAACTCTTTTTATAGCAGTAAATAAAGAAATTATTTACAAGGAGAAAACTACGAACAACCAACCTTCAATGACAGCTGCAATAATTTCTGACAACTTTCTGACAGCAAAGTATAAACATGTTGGATTTAATACCAACGTAACGACACAGATATAATACATTTGTATAATTTAATTTGTTAATTATTCAAAAAAAAACCATGGGTTTTGTGGTAACCTACTGTTGTCTACTAAATTTAAAAAGTAAATATATAAAAAAAGTAAACGAATATCCTGCAATGACTAATATTACATTCTGGATTTTTTTTATTTTATGATACCGGCGCTGCTGCTTGTTGATCATGTGATCTATGACGTGCATTGGCTGATTGCGTATCTCGACTTTAGAACACCCCTTGCCTATATCCACTATATGTCACGGATAGTAAGTTTTGATATAACAAGCATAAAATGAGGTTATGTTATGTTTACTTTAAAAGTATTATGTGACCGCTCATATTCCAAAAGTTAATGTAGTATGTATACAATTAAAGAGTGAAGTCCACAGACTTTGCCCATCAAAATCTAACTAACCCATATTTTTACACACAACAGTAAAACATATTCACGACTATCTAGTGTGCAGAAAGATCATGAATGGATATTTAGTATGAATAAAACATTCATCTGTAAATAGTGGAAGGATTTAATAAACTACAAATCACACAGAATATCTCTTAAAACCATATCAGTATTTAGCAATCATATCATATACATCAACTCTTAATCATATTTTCATTATTACTGTAAAAAACCAACATATCAATAAAATTTTTTCTTAAAACTTTCAAAATATATAATAAAATTACTAATTACTCTCATGGTTCAAAATTATATTATAGTTTTGTATGTATTTAATCAATTCATTAAAACAATCACAGCTAAGGTTTTCTAATGTTTTGACCCACCTTCTCGCTCCCTCCTCCTCAACTTCTTCCGCCTCCTTTCAACAGCTGCTAATTCAGCTTTCACATCAGCATACGTTTTCCTGATTTCTTGCAATTTCTGTTGTAGAATGGCTATCCTTTGTGCACTGTCCAACGTAGGGTCTATAAAACACAATTAGGGTTAATAAAAAAAAAATACAAATATACCAAAAATGCCAACAAAAGCATACCTAATTCGACCCAAAAATTGTACTTTGAAGGTTTCGGCGATCGGGTTATACGGCCCTCCAGAAGCACACCTGTCCCCGCACATAAACTACCTGGTGTAGAATGCTCAGATGTGTCATCACTGTCACTGTTGTGCCTAGACCGATTAACAGGTTTCCTACCGCGTTTTGCAGGTACATCATCTGGGCCCTTGCAAGACCTTCGCCGCTTCCTACATGGGGATGCACTCATGCTTTCATGTGATTTTTTGTTAGAAGTAAGACTGCTAGTTGATTCTGTATTATTTAATAAAGTGTCCAGGCAATCGTCTTCATTAAATGGCAAAGGTAACGGCAACAATTTATTTGTGGAGCTTCTCCTCTGAATGGAATAATCAGTTTCACCATCTCCTGATTTGCAGCTATCATCAGCTGTGTTAGGAGAGAGGTCTCCAAGATCACTAAAAAATCAGTTTGATTAATATTTGATAGTGATGATGATGCAAGTAGTGTGCATATTAATTGGGACAAGTTCATATTATCATGACATTTTAATCTGGTGTCTGCTCAAATCCTTGTATCTTTACATGGGCTATTGTGGAAGACCGACTTTAACCAGCAGAATTAGTTCGACTGGTCTTAGACAAGTGGAGCCACTTTATCCTCAGTTGCTTAAAAGACGAATGCAAAAATGAACATGAGAGACTTTTCTCATTTCTTGCTGTACAAAAATCTAGTGCCTCTAAAATTGTCAGTGTACAGAAACTCTAGATTAATGTCTCCCCAAAGAAAGGGAAATGTGATAGAAATCGAAAAAACTACTCCCAGAACTGATAAAATTCTACTGAGAAACAGCAAAATTCACCATTCAACTACAAGTAAAGATCTTTTGTGAGATATAGCGGTTCAGGGTTGTGTATTCTTAAAGCTAAGAAGATAAGAAGCTAATAAAAAAGCAGTTGGTTACATCTGCCATAAAAAAACCGTCTGTAATGGGTACAAAAGGATTAATCTTGGTGCTGTGATGGCTGGACAAAGGTAGTTTTCTCTCATGAGATTCATTTTATTGTTCAAGAATACAAACAAGCTTTGTGGCAAGTAGGTAGAAGAGGAATTCCAAAGCAACCAAGAAGTTGATGCAGGAGAATAAAATCAATGTGTTTGATTGGCCTACAAATTCTCCAGACTAAAACCCAACTTAAAACTATTTTGAAACACTCTGGAAAAGGGACTATTAAAAAAGGAATGCCTAATACATTTTACGGCAAATTAAATGTGCAAGACAGTTGATAATACTTTTTAAATTTTGTTGGAACCTTCTTAAGAAACAGCTGGGATAATGGAATAGCATTCTTACAAGTTGGCAGTAATGCAATATGAGACTACTGTCAAATTCAATATTATAAAAGTGTTATAAACACAACATTCCTGGTAAAGGAATAATTCCTTTAAATCCGGATCAATATTTATTACTTACTAAAGAAAGGGAAGTTAAAGCTGTTTTGAAATCACTTATAAATCTACTTTTAATTGAATTTGTGATAATGAAGATGGTTTGTATGTAAATGTTTTCTGTAGTAATGTAAGATAATAAAAAAAAGCTTTTCTGCTTTTATTGCCGATTTGTTTCTTCCAGTCTTTAGTAAAGTTCCTCATTAACCAATTCCATTACATTTTTTAAAATTTTACAATTTTTAATATTTAACTCAGTCTAGTGTACCTAATTTATCAAAAATGACTTATTTAATTTAAGCCACGTTTAAATGATATCAGTTTTTAAAGTCATTTTACAATGTTAAAAGTAAAAATCTATCTACAATAAAGGCGGTCAAATTTTATACCATAAATGTTATAGAAGAATGGACGAGGCATTCCCATGTTGTTGTGAAGCTACTTAGCAACACCAACTATACCAAATATAAAGCACATTACCGATTTTCTCCTTTGAAGAATTGTAGCATCCATTTGCCACACAATGTACATACTATTTTAAAGCCACAAAATTATAAATTTATACTTAATAAGAGTAAAAGTATTTATAAACCCGGTTGGTAACCTGGAACACCATTTGTGTTATGGTTAGGCAAACTTGTATATCCAGTAGTGTGCAATGCCGCTTCCACTCTCTATAACATCCTTGTTTGATCTTAATGTTATGTAAGGTTACTGTATGTAAACTTTTTCATTAGAAAAGGTGATTGTTTAAAGTTTTTTTTGTTCCAATTAATTTGGACACTATTATAATTGCGTGATACTAACCCCCTTGGTGATAAATTGCTTAGAGTGCTTTCAGGCGTGGTGGGTGGTGTGTTGACTAAAACAGTGGAAGGTTCCCGTCCTTCCTTCTCTCGATTATCTAATGGCAGGGCTAAAGGTGGTGGCTGAACTCTTTCTTTGTTCATCATTTTATTCTCTCTTGGTAAAATCTCTGGCTTATTATTACTGCTGCCTGGAGCACTTGCAAAAGGCATTTCCAGCACGGATTTACTTTTTGGTTTGCTTTCTGGCACGCTGGGTCCTTCAGGTGCAGGAGCAGGACTTCCTGGTATAGTCTCTTCACATAACAGCAAGGAGTGCAAATGTGAGTCAGGTTCCTCTTCTTTGCATGATTCAACTTCCGATTTTGGTTCTACTTTCACTACATCCGCCTCTGGTTTCTTAATAGCTTCAAATTTAAAGCTGCATTCAGACTGTGTTAACTGTGGATCTTCTACAGTGGCCGGATTACTGTTGGTAGATTCTTTCATGTCCGACTTTATATCCAAAGAAGAATTTGTTTGCGATTCTTCATCAGATCGTGCAATTACAAGACGTTCTTCTGAATCCGTGCTGTCCGTGTCAGATTCCTCAATAAATTCTCGACTAACAATCTTACGCGCTCGTTTTTTAATTTCTGGAAGAGGTTCTGTTTTGGCGGTGGATGGTCGCACTTTAGGCTCGACTGTTTTTAATTTTGGTTCAACTGCTTTAAATCTACTTTCCACTGTTTTGGCTTTCGGTTCAACGATTTTTGCTTTGGGCTCTACTTTGAGCTTGGGCTCGATTTGTTTGGGTTTAAATTCAGCTGGTTTAGGCTTGGGTTCCACCTTTTTGGGCTCCTCCTTCTGAACTGGCGGGATTTCAAGTTTTGGTTCAGGTTTTATTTCTTCTTCAGGTTTGATTTCATCTTCGCTATCTGAGCTTTGCTTTTCAAATTTGTTTTCACTTGCATTTTTAATCATGCTCAATTTTTGTAAGAGTGTGTCAGCAATTTTGGTGCCTGTTTTAATATTAATGTCTTTTGTTTCATCTAGTTTTGTTAAGATTTCGCTCTGAGAGACTGAAGATATAGCTTCTTCCAACAAAGTGGTGTCCGTTTCTTGAAGTGCAGGCGAGATCTGCTTCACAGTTGAAGGGAGTGCTTCTGGAATTGGTTTTGGATCTTTTGGTTCCATTTTTACTACTATCATCTCTGCTGGTTTTAGATCATCTTCTGATTCAGTGCTGCTTAGAGTAATTGTAGGAGTTTTGATTTTGCCTGAAAAACAAAAAAAAAAACACTCAAAATTTAATATTATTTTAAATATAGAATAAACAGTAGTCGTATTACTGAATTTATTAATTATAATTGGGAAATTTTCCATCTGCAGATCAATCATATAATGTAGAAAAATTAGTAAATCTTGAAGGTTAAATCAAAAATATAAATGTAAACAGACTCAAATCCGCACTATAAAGGTGATATGATAAACAATGAATTTAATACTTAAAAATAAAATCTTAATATGTGCGGAAAGTAAAGGGACACATCTTAACTACTGTTTCCTGAGGTCAAATGGATGTCAGTTGGAGTTCAAACGCTTAAAAAAAATTATTGTTCAATCGCATCTACGAACTGAGAAATGAAATAGCGATATTCTTGAGCGAGGAGGGTCATAAGCATGCGGAAGAATTCTACGACAATTTATTTCTAATGAAACTTTCCTATTTAGTAGACATATTAGAAAAACTTATTTCACTTAAACTTCAGGGAAATAATACAAATATATCTGATTCAAGTGAAATACAGTTATGGAATAACAAATTAAAAGATAATTTCTTTGAGATGTTTCCCACAATTTATCCAGTTACCCGCCGGAATAGAATCATAAAAAGTTGTTGCTAAAGACAGTGGAGGGTCATTCAGAAAACTTGAGGCTACTTTCAGCAAATACTATTTTACAGAAGACTTTAAATTGGATGACTGGAATTGGGTAATAAATCCATTTGAAAGTATATCTACTGGCCTATCTCTGCAAGAAGAAGAACAACTGATAGATCTTTCTTCAAGTACTGTAGAAAAATTAAATACCTTTTCCTACTTCTTACCTTTGCGAAATTGGTTTTTCTGCTGTAGCTGACTGAAAGTCTAAATATAGAAACAAACAGTCGGCAGATTTTTCGTATGTCTTTTATCATAATTTCTTTATTATTAACATTTTTCTACATAAAAAATTTATTTGTTTCATCTCGATAAAATGTACCATTTTCAAAAAACAAACGCATCTAGCCATTTCAGTGTATTAACGTAATGTATTTTTTACATATTTTCAGGTTGCTATCGGTCAGTTTGACAATATTAAACCGGTGTATTGTTGTTTCGCTGAGTTAAGTAGTTGTTGTTGTGTTAAGTGTTTTTAATTTGTTCTTAAAGTTTCTGTTTATAAACATTTAGGACACGAAAAAATTAGCTGACATCGCCCTGTACAATATGCAGTGATGCTTATATGATGAGAATGTTCGGCTTCCCCTTACGTAGTTATGTAGTAATTTTGAGTTTGATCCGTCATTTTGTTTCTGAAGTATACCCAATGTGAAAAAAAATTTTTTTTTTCGGTGCACTGTATCTTCTTATGGAAGCACTTTTGTACTAAAGTGGGTTAGTTTCATTGGTCTCATTTGACGTCAGATACCTGTAGCTAAGCTGTATCTTTTTACTTTCAGGACACCCTGTATATGGTGTTTACTTAGTACAAGATTGATTTCTATCTTATTTATTACACAAGATATCAAAAAGCGATACAAAAAAAAAATTGTAGGGCATTTTGTTTTACATAATTTTATATTTTTCACATGTACAGGTTGTTTGATTTAGTCCAGGAAACAAATCTTAAGTTCTTATTAAGAAATACCGTGTATATTATTTTTTAAATCCCCGGTTTGGACAGAGCATGACAAACTATAGAAAATAAGGAGACATTAAACTCTGTATAGTCTTCCCAACGGATCTTTTCCATCACGTGATCAATGTTTCATATAACCTCAGACAAACGAATCAGATCATTCTCCTTTTCTATCACCTATAAACCTTTAGGTAACGTACGTTAAACAGAGATGTTTCGTACTACGACCTACTACCGTCATATTTTTAATACGTCAAACAAAGACGGAAAATTGTCAATTGGCGCTCGCGCACTTCGGCGACTACTGCTGAAGTCAATTGTATTTTGCATTTGCTGTCATTACAATCAATGCTGTCATTCTCGTTTCGTATATCATGTCGTTTGTTATTTGTAGGCTTCATCATTTAAAAAACCGTTCTTGTAAGAACTAAATCGTATCTTCTTGAAAAAAGGCAGATATTTGTGATTGGTTGAACAAGAATAATATACCATATGAGGCAAGTATGTTTAAAAGTGAATTGCTACAATTAGCGAAGGAGCATAAGAAACCAAAGCAGTACGTGATTGACCAGCTATTGCAAGAAAATGACCATGAGGTTTTACGTCTTCCACCGTACCACTGTCAATTCAATGCCATCGAGTTAATTTGGGCACCTGCAAAAACACATTATGACCAACATATCGGTGAAACTAATTACAGTGATAGCAAAGTCTTACGGACATGGGAAAGGGCTTTACAAGAGTGTTCACCAGAAGAATGGAGAAAATGTATTGCACATACAAATAAAATAATTCAGGAATGGTTTCATCGAAGAAGAGAAGTGATTCTGGACGATATACCCCAAATTGTAATACAACTCACTGCAGAATCAGACAGTGAAAGTGATTTGTTAAGTGATAGCGGATAATAATTCTACTTATGTAACATTTCATGCGTTTGCTACTGTTGATTGGACTTCTTTATTATTTACGGTTTCTATTTGTCTGCTTTTATAATATTTTTATGAGTTGAGGGTGTGTGGGACATTCGTTTCCGAACACTGGTTGAGTTAACAGTGTAGAGCAGGGACGAGCAACCTTTTTTTACAACGGGCCAACTACATATATAATAATGTTGTGCGGGCCGCACATAAGAAACATTAAAATATGAACACTAGATGATAAACACAAATTATCTCTTTATTAAAAAAGTGAACAAAATAACAACCCTATAAAAAAATAACACAAAATCCTTGGATGTTTTTATTATTTGTGTCATGTTTCGTCTCATAATGCCGTTTAATATTATATTCTTTTAACACGGATACCTACTGAATCCAGGCATAAAAGGCAAACAGCTTTGTCTTTTACAAGAGTGAAAAATAATCCAATTTCCATTTTTCATTAAAACTTCTATTTTCATCCTCAACTTTTTGTTTTTTTTTCTTGTTTCGAGGACTTTTTAGAACTATAAAAATAAGACAAGCGTTTATAAAAAAAATCATAAGAAAATCAATTTTCGGTCGACACAATTAGCTTTTAAATTGAAAATACTGCCTAGCTTTTTTATTACAATGACACACTAACAGGTCACAAAAATAGTCAACACATAATACACACAAAAAATTTCTATGATTTGTGAAAACACTTTTAATTAAACTTGAAGAACTATCGTGAAATAAACAGTTCATATGATTGTGAACGACTGTCAGTATATAGCGCATGCGCCCTTTTGCGCAACTTGCAACTGAACAAACGCCAGCATTTTACCACAAATTCTCTTGATAGCACGTTCCTATAAAATGGGAACTGCTTTAAAATATATCTATATATTTTTGTAATTGAATGGCCTTTTTTTCTAATTTGAAACAGAAATATATATTTAAAAGTCAAAAAGTAAAGCTTTGACGGGCCGCACGAAAAAGAGAGCCGGGCCGCGGGTTGCTCATCCCTGGTGTAGAGCGTTGTTTTGTAATTGTTAATCTGTTTTCCAATATTTAATGATAATTAAAGACTCGTGCTGAATACCATTTTGACCTTTAATCTCATATGTATTTGATTTAAAAAAAACTTAAACAACTATTTTTTTCAATCGTTTTCATATGTAATAAAAGTTCCAGCAATGAGAAGCAGTCTTTAAAAGCTTTTTTATTATACTTATCTGAAAACACCTTGTTTTCATCTGTTTTTACAAAGACGTAAAGGTGGCATTTTCAGAACAGCGCACGGAAAATTTTTCCCGATCTCCGTTTTTTTTCCGTGCGCTAAATCCTGGATTTTGCTGGTAACAAAAGATCCGTTGGGAAGACTATACATATTCTAACTAATGCTAAACCAACTTCGTCAACATTGCAATAAATGATTACTTACTTTCAGGTTTAGTATCTTGAAAACACAAAAATGGAGGCGGATTGATCAGCAACACATCATTACTGTCATCATCCGTGGAAGAAGTCTGATTAATAACACTCTGAATAGAAGCTCTTATAGCATCATCATCATCGCTATCCTTCTGCTTCCTGTCATCTACTTTTGGAATGAAGCCCCTAAATATTGGATCTAAACTTGTTCGGTCTGGTGATGCTTTAGCAAAACTAGCCTCTGAAAACAATTGTTCTTTATGAGTGAAAAGCGGTTCATTCTGGGGTTCTTCGGTATCAGAAATATCAAGCTGATCCCCACTGTCATCTTCTGTATTTTCTGACAGACCATGAAACAAACTTAATGGTTCATCCAAATTGAGAGATTTTACCATCTTCTGTTTACTATCTGATGAGCAGCTTGGAACTTTTTCTCGGCCACTATGGAAGGATGGAGATTCCACCAATTTATCAAAAGGATCCTCGAGTATAGATCTTCTGGTTGATTCGTCGCTCAATTCATCATCATCTATTAGGTCTGGTTTTTTTACCGGTGTCCGCCTAGTACGTTTCTTTTCCACTTCCACTTCTTCCTTGTTTTCCAGTTTAGCTGGTGAACCGGGTTTCCTCTTCTTTGGCGACTTGTCAATGTCATCAAAAATTCTAGGAACCAATCTTTTCTTGGTTTTGTCATCAACCAACTTGGTACGGGCTTCAAACTCGAATGGCTCGGGTTCTTTAAATTCATAAATATCATCAGAACTTAATGATTTTTCAATCACGGTCTCCTTTAATTGTTCTCCCTCATCTAGCTCACACAGTGTCGATGGTTTTATATCTGGAAGGTTGCTCGATTCATCTGAAGAAAGAGTTTCCTTATCATTGGGATCTGTACTGGCAACTTTTACAGCTTTAACAGCAAAACCTTTAAGTTCAGATCTGATTTGGTTAAGATCAAAATCTCGTCCTTTAGGTGGACTTCCACTATCTTCATCACTGTCAGCACCTGCTTTTGATTCGGACATTTTTCTCAATTTTCTGGTACGTTTTGGTCTGTCTATAGGAGGAGGTTCATCTTCCCTTTCTGTTTCTTCGTCTTCTTTGTCTTTCCGTTTGTCCGTTTTCTGTTAGGAAATTAAAATGATACATTAGATTCAGATTTTATCATTTCTCATAAATTAACAAGATGTTTTAGAAAAAGAATTCCTCTTGAAATGTCTACCCACATGTCATAGTTATTAAGGTTACATTAAGTATTTTTCTTTGTTGGCGCTGATGTATGTGGTTAAAAAAAAAAGCTTTACATTCAACATCAAAATCAGAAACAAATTTTGGCCAAAATATTTAACAGAACAGCAAATTGACAGAAATATTCTAATTTTTCTTACCAACGTTGGTTTAATTAATTTCTTCTTAACTAAACGCCCATCTCCGTCTTCTGATTTAACAACACTTCTTGTTCTGATCATATCTGAATCACTTTCAGTACCCTCAGAATCAGAATCTGAATGATTTGACACATCAGTTTGAATCACATCAGAAGTGCGCCTGGTTCTCCTATCACCTACAATTTTGAAAGTTATACAAAATGTATATCAGTGGATCAAGGTAAAGAGGATTATTTTCACATTAGATGTACAGATTCTACTATAGTAGGTATATTATGGAGACCTTTAAATTGTAAAATATAAAGTTGGTTAAATGGAATAAAAGTTGCCTACATAAAAGTGCAGTTTCAAGCTATTTTTATCTTTCTCCAAATATGTCTCTCTATAGACTTTCTCTCCTATGCCTGTGATATGCATATAAAATAATGTACACTGTCTTTTCCAGAGAAGTTGCTCTTCGCAGAAGTATCTTGATGGTTTGCCATTGCCTTCAGAGAGAAAAAGCTATATAAAAATCCAAAATATGTGTATCTTACTAAATATGAATGAAAAACTGCATTGGGTCAATTTATTTGAAACTAAATCCACAGGGGTATTTATATAAACTCGAGAGATATTTCAGAAAACTCTTCTTAAATAAAAAGAAATATACATGTAAACTAACTTTAAAAGAAAAAGTTTCATATTTATAAAAAATATTATGCTTGGTATCTACAGCAATCCTATTTCAAAATTTCAGGTATGATTTTGTTTAAATTCGGGTTAGTTTATGAAGGCTATTAAGGATTTCTTTGAAGGTAAGACTACTAAGTACTACAAATTTCCAAAATAAGATGATATAGAGGTATTTGAAGTAAATTACTTAGTTCATAGAAAAATACCAACACGAATAATACATGTAAATAAAGTACATTAAATACAAATTCATCAAACATAACAGATTGGCCACCAAAAAGAAAATAACTGGTAATATTTCTAAGTAATTATATTACAAAATAAATGAAACCTGAAAACAGTGATGACCTAGTATTCATAGGCCAGTATAAAGATTTTTTAAAGTATGTAGCAATATTAAACCGTAAGGTTTAAATCTGATCACCCATGAGAGACTAGAAACATACTAAATAAGTAATATAGCAAAAATAAATGTCATCCGCATATTTAGATTTTAGGTCTGTATGACAGGGCACAGAATTTTGTACAAAGTTCTGCTCTTTTTGAACAAAATTCTGCAAAACACGTATTACACGGAACAAAATTCTGTCTGCGAGCATGCGCAAATAGGTACAAATTACGTTGACATCTGTGAGAAAACTGTCAAAATAATCATGTGACTTTCGATATAGTACAAGGACAGGCGGGGTAAACATCTGGTAAACATATTCTTCTCTGCGTTCTATGATTGTTAATAAACACTACAAAATTCTGTAGATTCATGTTCTACAACCTACAGAATTTTGTTCAAAGTCAGCGTTGCATTGATGTGCAAACGAGCAATTTTTAGTGTTTATTAACAATCACAGAGGGCAGAGAAGAATATGTTTACCACGTATTTACTCCGCCGCAACACTTCACGTACTTTCTCTTATCTTGCTTGCATTCTTTATTGCTGCAGCTTGTTTGCCTTGCCGTGCGTTCATATGAAATAAATAAATAAAAGCGCTACGAACTTATGCATTAACCTAATATTATGAAATCTTGTTAGAATTCTACTTTAACAGTCACAGTCACATGACTATTTTGACAGTTTTCTCACAGATGTCTACATAATTTGCACCTATTTGCGCATGCTCATACACATAATACGTGTTTTGCAGAATTTTGTACAAAATTTTGAGCAAAAGTTGGTACAAAATTTTGTACAAAATTCTGTGCTGTGTCATACAGGCCTTAGTTATCTCCTTGTATTTTTAAAATAATAAAACATTGTAGTTGTAATAAGTATATCTTTTAATCAACCCCAATACAAAACACTATCATAAACAATGTTTTGGGTAATCAAGGATATTCTACACTTCGTCCAATGGATCTTTTATGTCACGTGATTATTCGAGTATTCAATAAATGACATAAGCTTAAAATGTTATCTATGTGATTTAGGCGTTGGTGAAATATAACACATTTAAGGTTGTTGATCTAAACGACAACATGTGTTTTAAAATTCTCTGTGCGATAGACAAAGATGAAAACCGTACACGCATGTCCGAACTTGTGTTCGTTTTTCTACTACGTTACTCAAATCTCACAAACCGGTAACTGTCAAATGTTGTGAAATCGTTTACTCGTGCGTTCTTTTGGTTGTTTGCTTATTCTTAAAAAAACTGTTCTTTTAAGAACAAATTTTCGCCAGTTCCGTTCTTTGATTGTAAGTAGATATTTTAAATTAATGCTGTTAATGTAATAATTATTACTGAACAACAAATTATAACTATAACCTATAATTTTTAGATAATGCCATGTGGTCTGAAGTTTTAAAATCCTGTACTCCTGCAATATGGGACAATTGTGTTCGACCCACCGAAAATATAATTAAAAAATGGTACGAACGGGAGGCACCATTAATGGAAGAAGTTGCACCGTTGATCATCAACGTAGGTGAAGATGACTCCACTTCGGAATCAGAAATGGAAGAAAATTAATCAACGCCATCGTTTTCAATTAATCTTTGTAAAGTCAAGATCTAATTTTTCATAAAAGAAGTTCTGTGTAAATTTTATTTATTTGATGATGTACCTCGTCAAGTAGTTTTTTTAAAACCATTTTGAATTATTAACTCTATATTCATAACAATAATTTCAGTTGTTTCAGACTATTTTAAAATGAGTTTTTATCAATACGTTTAATGTGTATGTGAAACTTCCAAAGCTAAAATTAGGTACTACAATTATTGTACTACGACAGAAGCGTGGCCGACTCAAAAAATATCAAAAGCACTTATTTTCAATTATTATAGTTGTATTATATTTCACCTTAAAATAAATAGTCACTTAAAAATTTACTGTGTTTATTTATTAGTAACAATAGTAAAAAATAATATACCGTGCAAATTTTACTGTGTATTTTTCCTTTTTAACCTAGCATTTCGATACACTTTACTACCAGTTAAAATCCTACCCTTATAATAGTACCTCTTGGCTGCCTACCTCATCAATAACAAATTTAAGTGTGATAAATAATTAAAATTTCACAGCTTTATAGTAATTTCATAGCAGAACGCAATTTAAATAGCCCGCTCTTTTATCCGTCAACGCCAATTTTTATTTTCATGAAACTAGAACCTCATTTGACTAGCTATTAGTATTTACATCTTAAACCAAACGCAATACTTGTCACGTGACATAAAAGATCTATTGGACGAACTGTATACAACTGTTCTACCAAACTATCTTTGTAAATAAAACCTTCCTATATCCACATTTGCATTTGCCTGAAAAAAAGATCAAAAATTTTTGTTCTTATTGTTAGATTTTTATTTTTTTTATTGTTTATTGAATAGATTCTCAAAGGAAAGAAACGATAATTAAAAATATTTTTTGTAAATTCTACTAACAATAACTATGACTGTTTCCTTTAAAGTTGTTCTGTATTTCTACTGCTAAGCACATTATTCAGGTTCAATGAAATTGGTCAAATGCCGTTTTTCACTTGTATCTAGTAAGCTATATACACTGTGGTCCATAAGTAACGGATAAATTCTATAAAATCGTTCAGAAAAATATTTCAAAAAAATGCTCGGACACGTCGATTTTTATTTTTAAATTATCATTTGAAGATGTAATTTTCAACCCCCCACCCCTCAACCTCTTGCTTGCTTGCTTTGAAAGAGCGAGATCTAGGACGTGGTTTTCCAAGCATCTCTAAGCACTGCAGCCACATTGGCTTATTGTACACCCTAACTAAGAATTTTGCCTATCTGGGGTAATTCCAACTCCAGTAGTGATTTTTAACGTGTCACACATCGCAGTGACACGGGACCTACAGCTTTACTTCTTATCCGACAGAAGGCGCACTTTCAGATTTTTCCACGCTAGAAATAACCGAGATATTTACCAAAATGTATTCAAATGAACGGGCCAATATTCGAGCAGGGGTTGATACAGTTCTAGCAATGAGTGATAAAAACAATTGAAACTTGTTAATAATTGAATGTCCAACGAAATTTATTGGCATTACTTAGTGGAGTTTGTGTTAATTCTTTAACGATTAAGGAATTAAGATTTCAAAAATGAGACATACTGAAGGCGGAAGAATCGAAGCTTTAAATTTTGACACTCCACTAAGTAATGTCAATAAATTTTGTTGGACATTCAATTATTAACAAGTTTCAATTGTTTTTATCACTCATTGCTAGAACCGTATCACCGCCTGCTCGAATATTGGCACTTTTATTTGAATACATTTTGGTAAATATCTCGGTTATTTACCAAACGATTTTGAAAAACTTTTTTTTATTATATTCAACAGTACGAAAGCTATCAGATGCGGTATCAGAAAGGGTACTTTGCTATTTGAATTTTTAAAGTTGAAGTTGCTAGCGCTTAGGGGTTGAGGGATGGGGGGTTGAAAATTACATCTTTAAATGATAATTTAAAAATAAAAATCGACGTGTCCGAGTATTTTTTGAAATATAGAATTTATCCGTTACTTATGGACCGCAGTGTATATATATATTTTGTCGATAATAGAAATAAGTTTGAAGTACAATTCTAAGTAGGCAATTATTGTCCCATTTAACCGACTTTCTACTCCTTACAATTTTGGAGATGCCTGTAGTGTACCTGCTACTATAGAGACCTCTGTATAAAACAAATAAATAATATTTTATAACTTAAAATATGTTCAAAAGCAACTTTATAACTACGATTTACCTTGACGAGTTGATCGGAATGTTCTAGTGACTGGTGTGCCAGGACTTTTGGTCCTACCCGAAGTAGATGTGATACTGGAAGGTGTGGTAGATCGCGGACCTTCCTGGGCTGTGCTGCGACCAGTAATTGACATTCTACGTCCTCTTTTACTACCGGACTTCGGTGTGGAAGCCTAAAATGTATTATTTCAAGGTTAGTTTCACGTTTCAGTTAATTTGTTATATTTTTTGCAACACATCTCAGCAATGATTGTTTTACATTCGTGAAAAATGTCAGTGCTGTAGAAATTAGCAAAATGTTTAATGTTTAAATTACCGTTGGTCGTGGTCTTAGTTTCATGTTTAACAATAACAAAGGATAAAGGAAATACAAAAAACAGGACTCCTTTTATAGAGCACACGCTAAGCAATTCACTTTAAAGCAACTGGACTTAAAACAATGTACACCTGGAAGTATGCATGTAAACAAAACCAGACTGTCCGCATGTTATCAAGAATATAAACTTTTATTAAAAATGCATGATTAACAGACATGAAGTTGCTTATTCTTTACAATTTGGCCTTGAAATAACAGTGACATTTAATAATTAGATTATACTGAAAAATGATACAAAAAAAATAAAAGTAATCTAAATATTTTATGCATAATGGTTTGATAAAGGAAAAAATACATATGAATTTAATGATTTTAATATATGATTAATTTTTGAGAAAATGTAATGAGAATTACGAATATGTAACTTATAAAACGGAAATATGTTGTATGTACTGGTAATACATTGTTTAATGCCATTTAGAATCAACTACCATTGTGCTGTATTTTAATAAATATATTATTATTAAATAAATTTGGCAAACTGAGCAACAAAGCCTAATACTATTTTGACTTAAAATGCACAGTTTCTTAATTACTTAATGTATTAAATTTAGCATGCTTGTACTGTTTTCTTTTCAAACCAGCATGTTGTAAGAAGGCATTACAAATAGGTTTCCTATGTAACAACAATTAAATAATACCAGATATTAAAAAAATATTCAGCGAGAGGAATTTACAAGGAAAGCTTTCAATATAAGCTGTATAACTTCGACCAAATTCCTTGGTCATATGTAATACTTGATTCAAAAATGTAGAAGGGTGATTCTATGTTAAGCCAACCGAACCTTCATTTCACCCGATATGGATATGAAATATAGGATAGAAATATGTATAAATGAAAATTCAGTCTTGAAGTGTTAAAAGCTTTGAAGTTTTAATCTATGCAATGATTATTATTTTCTGTATTGCTATTGGAATCCCACAATAAAACTTCCCACAATTGTGGATAATTTTTTATCAAATTTATCCAACTGATTTTCAAGACTCTACAAAACAGAGACTGGTCAAGTATGTGGGAATATAATTTAAAAAAAACATGGACAAATTATATACAGAATGCAGGCACATTTCATATACTTTAAAATAATAAATATTAATCACCTTTTAAATAATTGTTGAAAAACACATACATTTATTTAAACTAAAAATTGCACGTTTGGGAGGAAAAAATGCCCATAATTGGACAGACTGTATCTTCAAAGTTCTTAATATTTCAAGCCCCTGAATATTTATATACCTCTATATCGACTACCTGTCCACAGATTTCATTAAAGTCATTGGTTGTCTTGACATGGAATTGGAATATGAAATTAAAATCTTTGGCTGAGAATAACTCTAAAACTAGCAAACTAAAGAAAATACATTATTAGATTTTTGACTCAGTATTTCATAGAGAATAACATATTCTGCTTTTTCTTCTTCTATTTTAGATACACTCTGTATACTAATGAAGGCTACAGCAAACGGATTTGTACACATCTACGAGGAATTGTTACCTTAGCAGCAGCTGCAGCGCCTTGTTTGAGCTTCTTAGCCTTGGTGGTGGCACTAAGATTTTCAGCAATGCGAACTGGATTAATCCACTCATCATAACGAGTATTCCATCCGGTATAATGCACCAAATACATGGGACTGACGGCCTCCTTATCAATTTCTATGACTTTAGCTTCATATGTAACCTTAGATTCGTGTGTTGGTCCATAATAAACTTTAAGCTTGTCACCAATTCCTACTGGGGGTGTTACAATTACATCAGTCGTGCCACTGTAAGATTGACTTTTAATAACAAAGGATTATAAATTTTTAGGCAAGTGGTACCTGTCTGACTGAGAAGCTTTCTCCTTGTCTTCAGTAATAGTTCGTTTGCGACCTCTTTTCTTATCATCCTCCACTTTTTTTATGGGTTTTGTGGGGGTTTTACTAGGAGAGGGCGTTTCTTGTACTGGAGTTCTTGTCTCTCGCGCCCTTTTCTCAGGTGGAATCTCCTTTTCTTTGATTTTCGGTGCTTGTGTTTTAGACCGTGTTTGTTGAGTCTATAATTAGCAAAATTGTATCTACTCAAAATATGACCATTTTTTTTTACAAAATTGGACAAGACATTGCACCCCATATTTTTGATTTTAATAAATGCTTATTCAAGCCCAAAACTAATTTAAAATATGGTACTTTTAAAAATTACGCCATTTCTAGAACATTGAAATCTTTTTCTTTTTGCAGACCAGATTATCGTAGTTGTGGTGTTGCCAGTACATCCTACATGTGCTTCTATTTATGTAGATAACACAACCTATAATTAACCCATGCTCCCAAAATTTATTATTTATATTTTCTGGGTTTTATGGCTAACAATCGTTCTACTACCAGAAATGATTCAACAACTCTTCTGCTCAACTGCTTCAAGCAGGTATAAATTTCCCTAGCCGTATTTACAAAAATTAACCTATACTTTTCGCTGTCTTATGTGCAATAGAACATACTAGAATGCTGTGACATAAAAATCCAATATGGTTGCTGGAGGAGTCACATACAACTTGTCTAAAGAATTCCTAAACTACTTGTTTTTAAAAAATGTGTTGTTCTGCAAATATTCATGGCACAAGTGATGATGTAGCCTTATCGTTGTGATATGGGAGAAGTAGAAAAAAATACTACAATTTAATCATAAGATAGAAATAAATGAACCCTTCAAATTGATATGTGATAAGTAGTTGAGGGCTATTAAGAGGGAGCACTTGGCAGAAAATAAAATAACCAAATATGTGGAAAATATTTTTTACAGAGTGGGTTGATAGATATACTACTAAAAAGTGGAACATGTTATTGCTGTACAAAAAATGTTAATTTTCTTTGTTTACTACATACCAAATTACATATTACATTTAAAATTATCTTCGATATCTCGTTATAAGAGTAATTTACAATACTATTAATAGTTAATACGTTTAAAGAAAACCTGCAGCACCAATTAATGCCAATAATCAAATTGGATGCTGTTATTACAAATAAAATATAAAAATTTGAGGGAACAGATTAATTATAGGAGACATAATTAATAATTTTGAACTTTAAAGTTTTGCCAGCTTTTTTAAAGCATCCTAACAATGAGCCCAATATTATTGTAGGAGAAATCTGTGGGGACTGTGCAAATAGCATTCCCACACAAGATTAATTTAACAATGTACGTTATTAATTTTAGATTTCAGGAAAAAAAGACTAAGTAGAATCATGTTTATGTTGTAATATAATATTTTACGTAATAAAATATCAGAAATAAAATTAATGCTTTTATAATTTATTTATTTAGGAATACCTATTGTGTTATTATATTGCAATTACAAAAAAATGGAGACACTCCTTGCTATATTTACGAGCAATGCAGATGTGAATTCAGATCATTTACTGATGAGGGCAAAATTCCAGATAAAATTATCAACAAACATGGAGAAACTAGATAATTGCAAAGAAAGATACAATGTACAGGGTGAACAACTAAGAACGGCTGCCGGCCATATCTCAGAAACGAATAATGGTACAACTTTGAAAAAAAATACCTTAAGGAAAGTGACCCTGAAAAATCGCTGGAAAATATTTTTGAATTTCTAAAATATCCGCTAGGTGGCGTAACGGCTATGAGTAAAGAGAAAATTGGAATTTTCTCCGTATTTAGTAGTATTAAGGGGCACTAAAAATATATGCAGTTTAATCCTTGATAGATTCCTAGTGTTTTTTTTTTACATTTTTTGTCCCAT
>JABXWE010024585.1:0-14436 GCA_014611495.1 Limonius californicus | reverse complement strand
ATTGATCAATCATTTTGCGAAGCTATTTTGGGCTTCTTATTAATTTAGTCCTTAGTGACGCATTATCGTTTTCTCAGGATTCAATTGGTTCATATCACGTATTGTTAAATCAGACAGGGACGCTTGTGGTCTGTTCTTTAGTTAAACGATATTTATATTTAATATTTGGGGCTAATTGCGGTCAAATGTTTGATATTTGTTTTATAACCAAGTTTAGTTGGTCAAACCTGGATAATTATTTGTAAATTATTTGCACAAATTGATTATACTCGAGAATTGTGTCAAGCTTTTGTGTTTTATTGTGTCTTGTAATTTTATTTGAAAGACGTTAGTATTATCAGTAAGGTAAGTACATTTTCTCCGGGGGATTCCTGTTTATCTACGTGATCTTCGAGACAAAGGGTTAATTTTTTTTAAACAGGTCGCGCCTAGGCTTACTTCGAACCACCCTTCTGCGACGGTAGCTGGTCGAACCCTTGTCTGATACCTGGATCTTGCTTAGAAACTGATACTTCGTTTTTTTTTGGGTAAAATACTGAAATTGTTGCCGCCGTTTTATAACTAGGCGTCACAACCTACCAAAACCAGCTGGCAGTAGTTCCATCGACCCGGACGACCGAACCATTGGGACTACAACGTTACAATAATTGTTTTTAATTCTTTGCAGAGTCAGTGAGCTGTTTTAAATTGTGCAAACTAACTTGCATATCTACAAACACGTACTCAGAATTTATCATATTATCCTCCTTAGCTAGATTTTCCATCAGTTCTGGAATGAATCACGCTTCTTTTTTCTAATTGAAGTCAGCCAGAAATCAAGTTTCTTCATAAATCCGTTAATTTTGTCCGTAGCTGTTATTACGTTAATATCGAGGCCTTGCAAACCCCTGTTCAGAGTATTTAAGTAATCGAAAATAACAGCAAGGAAAGTCAGCTCAAGAAGTCAAAGGGAATTGGAAAACATGTTCTCATATTGTAAGTACATCACAAGTTCCGCATTTAACTGAAAAACTCTTTTCAGGACATTACCTCTCGAAAGCCATCACTTTAATGACATTTTCCAAACACAATACATTTCAGAAGGTAACGATTTTGACACAAGAGCATTTGGCATTCTCTCTTTTACTCTGACAATAAGACATCATCGATGTCCTATCATAGCCTTAGAGCCATCGGTACATATAACAATCCATTTTGCCTAGTCAATCTCGTTCCTATTAGTATTTGCATGAAAGTGTCGAATAAACATTTTCCGGTGGTATTGACCTCTAATAGAGTACAAAATGAAATATCTTCTGTAATACTACGTCCAGTATTGTATCTTACGAATGCTGTAAATTGAGCACAGTTAGAAATATCGGTGCATTCGTCCATCTGTAATGGAAAGTACGTGCGCTTCATAATATTTTCAACAATTTGTGTTCAAATACCTTCTACCATGTCACTTATTCTTCTTTGAATAGTATTACTAAAGGGGGGTATTGCTTTCGCCATATCACCAACCATTATTTGCACCATTTCAACAACGGCAAGTAAAAGAAGATCTTCAGCAATTGTATGTAGCTTACTGATTTTTGTAATGCGAAATGAAACTCGATAACTTGATAATAGTGCTTCTTCATTAGTACTGGTTGCTAATGTAGAAGTGGCTTGCTTCTTGAGGTAGTTTAGCTTCCTTTCGGGGAATTTAACACGCTTTTCTTTTAGTCTGGATGTTTGGTATTTAATGTCTAAATAGGTTTGATGGCTTCATACTTTCTTCTGACAACAATTCTCGACAAAGAACGCACTGGGGTTTCCGGGAAATAAAGGTAAAGCCATATTTGAGATAATAATCGCTTATACAGCGATCTATTTTTCTTTGTAATCTTGTCATTGCCAGGCCCGGAACATTCTAATGACAATTTTAAAAATTTATCCAATTTCAATAAAACGAATATAACGTTAATTATTTGTTATCGGTTTATTGCACTCAACACACAGTCAGCAATACAGCACACAATTTTGAAATAATAAATAATCTCATCGCGGTCTACTGTTTATATGAAGCAAAATGGATTTTCCAGATTATTCCAGTGCCATCTAGCACCCTCCCGAATATGGTGGAAATATTCGGAAACACGGAGAACAAATAAACAATTGCGGTAATAGATGGCGTCAGTTGGCCGTTTAGCCGCTGATACTGAATGAAGTTGAGTACTACAAAAGGTGGATGGCGAGAAGAGGGTCGCGCTTCAAAAAAGTCTGGCAACCACTACTCAAATGTATTCCTTCGGTGATCCTTACACTGCGTACAGTTGCATTGTTTTAGCCACCACTTACTACACTACTTGTAGTACGAAAACGTGAAAGCCATTATTGGAGGATGACTTGATCCGGCGCTCCTCCTCGGCGCATTTCCTGTAGAAGCGGAGACCATTGTGCTTACACTTTAATACTTATTGAAGTGCTATTCACTTGTTTTCCACGAATTGATGTTGCTGCCTTCTACAATAATAAAACAAATGGCTGAAATTGACTATGTTTCAGATTGAAACAAATTTACTTCTTAAATCAACTTCTAAACGCAAATATTCCTAAAAAATTAAATATAAAATATAAGATATCCTGAACGTATACCAAAACAGAAATTACTATTACGACTGTAGCCTATAGCCACGAAAAGTAGCTTCATCATCATCATAATCATCAACATTGACAGCCTTTTCGTCCCACTGCTGGACTTCGGCCTCTTCTCTGCAACGTGTTTCTCCTCAGCGCTAAGGTAGAAACACATGGACCTGGTAACGAAGTTCTCGGCCAGAACGTGTTTTTAAATTTATTTAGAAACTTTCCGCGTTGTTGTTTCACCGGAAAGGCGCTGGTGGTGCTGGTAGTCGCAAACCGATGCGCGATCCCACTCCGTACCCGGCCCGTCACGACGCCAGAACGAGCTAGATCAGCCGAACCAGCAATATAAAAATTAATGTTTGCGGAAAATTCATTACCTTTTGAGTCGGGATCCAGAGGAAGAAGTCCAGCTCAGAAACCAGTCCTAGAACCAGTTCTTCTAAGTCGAAATCCGGAGAGGAAGTCCAGCTCCGAGACCAGTATAGAGCCAGTCCAGTAACCTGAACTTCTAAACCGAATCCTTTAACTAAACCCAGTTCACCGCATACCTGAAAATCCTAGAATTCCAATGAACACTGAATTAGTCTGGGGTGACCCGCGCTTTGATAGTTTAATCCACTGATTACTTTCCGTATACCCTTACTTAGACTGGGGAAACCCGCTCTTTGGCAGGGTAATCCTGTTAATGATTCCCGTTCCACACTATTTTGCTAGACTGGGGAAACCCAAACTTTCATTTAGTGGGGGCCTTTAATTCTCTCTCTCAAACATTTAAAACGTATTTTCTCCTGACCTGGAAGACACCGCATTGAAAGTAGTTTCAAGAATTTACTACGAATATCGCAACACTAATTTGTTAGACTGGAGTGACCCGTGCTTTCCATTAGTGCTTGCATTAATAATTCTAAACGACTACACAATACTGGCGAAAACACGAACATTCCACAGCGCCGTGATTAAGACCGGCAAGGGCCACAGCCACGCCGAAAAATTCATATCACTATTATTCCAGCTATAGGTACCCCGAACGAATTATATACATTGGTAGGTAATCGAGAAAACGTGTTCCAGGGAGCTGCGAGAATTCCAGTTGCTGCAAGTAATTCCGTTTCTTGCATTATAATAATAGAAATTTATTTAGTTGTTAACAGCATGGTATCCAAAACAAACGAGCGAGCAGCCAGCTGTCCGTGCCAATGCTGCATCGCGCCGGTCCCGCTACCCGCTGTCCCAGCGACAAGACCGTCGACATTCCAGGTCCGGGCCGAGGCAGTTTCAATTTTCGTTTTTAGAACACCGTAATTTAGTTTTACTATTGTATATATATATATATATATATATATTTTTGAATCCAGTATTTTAGTTTTAAGGTAGAAGTGTAAATAAATAGGAATAAAACTGTTAATCCGATAAATAATTTTTATTCCCAGTGAGCCCTGGCTCTGAGTTTACCCGGAACCAGGCCGGACTATTGCAACCTATAGTTTAAGCTCGAATCCGAATGACAGGTGTGTGGTGGTAGCTCAGTTAATAGAGCGCTCGCTTTCTGAGTAAAACGTCGATTCTGGATTGGGTTCGAAACCTATGCAGTTCTATGATGATTTATAAAAATCTTATCTGCAACCCACCACACACAATTTCCCAATCCAGCTTGCAACTGTGCGATTTTAATGCTAAAAACCTTCTCTGGAAGAGTAGCTTAATACAAATAATATATGGAACCTAAAATAAGCAACGCCCAAATCTAATGGGATAAATCTGATGATTGCGGTCACAAGATGTGGCCTGAAATAAACCTGGAATGAGTGACAGCAAGTCGTCTTTAAAGTGAAATTCTTCCAGGCGCAACTTAACACGTCAACTGGAGTAGCTTGCAATGCGTAGCTTGACATCTCAAATAACGTAGTTGAAGGCAGCTTAACCCAGCAAATGATAAAACTTGGAATGAGAACAATACATCTTCAGAATGTCGTTCAAAAAATCTCTGCAACCATATGTAACTTGACACCCCAAGTTAGAATACCTAACCACCTCATTCTTCTCGCCTTTAGAAATTCAACCTGGAAGTACCATTAACAAAGACAGGCTTTTACTGTAGATGGGGTTTTTAGCCTGAATTGAATTTCTCTTCAACCTAATTATCGAACAGGAATACCACCTCAACTGTGACTTTGCAACAAAAAGTAGAAACACAGTTACCTGAAATCCCTTTCCATCTTACCACTACAAAAAATAAAAATACTCAAATAATTAATACATTAAAAGAGGAACAATAAAAATATTTAAAAAAGACAAACTACTTCCTCTTAGTTTTACCAACAACTTTTAATTACTTATAAATCGATTGAAAATTATTTTGTGTATAATAATATCTATACTGAACACTTACAGCTCAATTGACTACAGCTAGTAGTTGTTGACAAAACGTATCGTCTGCCCCAGCCTAGCTAGAGGTTAACTCACTCTCTAAGGAAGTAAGGTCATCATAACCACTTTTTAGGACAAAACAATCGAAAATACAAAATGAGATGAAACCTACTTCCCCAGGTAAATCAATTAATCAGCATTTTTCAAACATTTAAATCAATTGCTTATATTTAATTTTACCCATACATGTCTAACCCAGATTATCAAATTTCAATCAATTCAACACAATTGCAAATATCGTATATCAAAATGTATAACACAAACAACAAAAATTTTAAAAATGAAAACTTTAGATTCACTATATATCAAAATAACAGCATTTGAGGCTACTGATTACATTGTGCAACTTTTAACAATACAATATTTGACAATGATGAACAGTGAAAAAATATAATATTCGGGAGTAATTAAGGGGCTACTAAAGAAACTTAAAATAGCTAAAATTAAACGACTGCCGAGTGTATCATTGCGATCTAAACATTATACAGAATCACTGTTAAAAATGAAACCAAAGCTCTCTTGCAAAAATGTTTTTAGATATAGATTTGAAAATTGGAATATTAGATTTTTAAGCTATTTCGCATATTTTAGAATAAATAAATTTTTTTTCACTGGCAGTTTCTGAACGCGGCCGCCATTATGAATTTTTTTAAACCGCAACATGGGCTATATGATGCGTGATTAGAAAGCTTATTTTTTTCTCTTTCTAGCCATCTCAAACATGTATGGGTTGCCTGAGAAGATAATGCAGAAACATTAGGAAAAGTTTTCGGTATGCTTAACCGGCTAATTTAGTGTACTTTAAATCTAGAAACCAGATGACTGACAGAGCGTCAAAAATAAAAAAAAACACACAGTAAAGTGAAATTACACAAAATTAAACATTTTAAAAAATTGAATAACAATAATAACAACATTTAACTGTGTAAAGCATGCACTGAAATAACTGTTTATGAAAAAAGTTGTTCAAACTGTTGCCCGCTTACTTCTTGGCAATAATGAATTCGATGTCTAAAATTTTCTAAAGAATTATGTAACCACTTATCAGGAATAGCAGTTATATCAGCACACGGTTCTTTAATTCTTCTAAATTTTCTGGCCAATTGACATACAAGCGACTATTCAAATAGTCCCATGAAAAAGTCCAAAGCGGACAAATAATGAGATCGCACGGCTTCTCCACGGTTCTCCCACTCCATCTTCGAAGAAAAATGTCGTCTAAATAATATCCTATTTCAAGGCCATAGTAGGGAAGCGCACCATCCTGCTGAAATCAGATTTTTTATTGACAGCATTTGGTTTCACAGGATTTGGAAAGAAGATCAATAATTCCAGGAACAATATTTTCTTGAAGCAGTTTAAGATACTTCGCAGATATAAGGTTCCCTTCAATAAAAATGGGTCCAACAATATGGTAACCAAGGATATGAATCATCAAATGTGGGTTAGTATCAGACGAGGACCTGCAATTCTGTCTCTTGACAAAGCCACGCAAATAAAAAGTAGCTTCATCCGAAAAGACGACTGAGTTGAAAAAATTGTCGTTTTCTGCAATGACTTACATAATCCACTAGCAAAACTGAAGCCTTCTCTCGAAATCGTCTTTCGCCAATTCCTGCACTAACTGTATTATATAGGTGAAACTTGTCTCTGTGTAATATCTTTTGAACAGAAGGTCTACTCATAACGTGATTTAAGGCAAGTTGTTGCATAGACGTTTCAGGTTGATCAAGGACATCCAGTACTATATCTGAAGAATTATCTGCACGTGTAATAGATCTTGGTCTACCAGGTATAGAACGATCCCTTACACTACCAGTTTCAGAAAATCTCCTTAAATTTTTACTTATTGTTTATTTGCCAATCGGACTGCGATATGGATATGTGGCATTAAATGATTGACGAACTTTTTTGTGCCTTCGCCTTTTGTCACCATATACAGTCATCATAAGAATTTTTATACGCTCCGTTTTATCGAACGAATATTTCAGGAAATCAAGATTTATTAGCCGCAACAACATTCAACAATTATATGAAATCTAACAATAGTGTATGCTTTTCTTATAGCATATTAACCCCTTACCGAGCTGGCCTCGTTGGTCTAGTGTTCTGCTGTATGTGACACGTTCTAAATCACAGCTAAGGTCGAAGCTACCACAGACAGGCAAAATTCGTAGATAGGGTCCACAATACGCCAAATATGACCTGAGTGCTAAGAAATCCTTGGAATAGCGCCTCCTAGATCTCACTTAATCAAACAACAACAACCCCTTACTGATTGTTTTTGCTTTTCTGACATTCTATGTTATGGTTCCTATATTTAAAGTACAGAAAACATTTTCCTAGTTTTTCTGCATAATTTTCTCATGTAACCTCATACATTTTTGAAATGGTTACAAAGAGAAAAATAAGCTTTCTAATGGTGCATAACATAGACCCTATAGCTATTTAAAAAACTCAACATGGCGACCGCACTAAAAATCTGTAACTGCAGAAACATTTATTTTTACTCTAAAATATGCGAAAAAAATTCTAATTCTATTCTTGCAATTTTCACATCTTTACCTGCAACCTTTTTAGCAAGAGAGCTATGGTTCCGTCTTTAACAGCAACCCTGTATATCTAGTATGGTTTTAAATAAGATTTAGATTATGTGACAATGGAGAGTACCACATTTAAACTAGCCGGTATCAGAATTCTGCTTAAAGAAGCTATTGGGTTAGTTAATACTAACAATTGGAAGAAGTTTCTTAAATATGTAGTTAATTATGAGCTCGCATAAAGCAAGGTTCCTGATATAAGGAGCATTTACGAAATAAACGTTAGTATTTGCTGTGTTTACTGGAGTGTATTTCCTGCTTAGAGTGATCACTTGTCACGGACACAAGAAGCAAATACCAAATTTTGTAGCATTTATGGCTTATGTGACCTACTAACAAAAAAAAACTCTACGTAAAAATATCTGTCGAGATTTGTAATTACATAAACTATTAATTTTTAGACTGTTTCTAAGCTGGATGTCTCAATTTTATGCTTTATTCTCCTTTTTCAAGTGTATCTACCTCTTACAATACGTAGCAATATTCTCCCCTATGCCTCTACTGAGCATTTTAAAGTACCTCAGACATAGAGTACCTACAGCTTAACGTGGACTCTAAACTAAGGGAAGTGTCTTCAGAGAAGATTTACTAGGCGGAATACCTTTTTGGTTTGCCATTGCTTTGCGAGGAAGAACGGCCGTTAAAAATTGTTACGGGCCAATCGAGCTTTTCCGACGACCCGTAACCAGATAGATGGAAAAAGGCCTACAGCTTAGCTCAGAGAGTAGGGGGAGTTCGTGAAAATCGCTTATGGGAGAAAATCTTTAGTTGTGTACAGAGCAAGTCAAAATAAGTGGGCGCCACCTCCCAAATCTAGCTGATTGTAGGTCCTCGTGGAAGGCTGAGAAGCGAACAGCTTACGGGAATGGACCTTACCTTTATTGTGCCTCCTCCTATATATTTGGAGCTTGCAAAATTATTACACAAACAAATACAGAGTACACAAAAATAAAAGAGGCAGTAAATTTTAAAACACATATAATGAAATTATTGGAAACGACAGTACAACGAAAATGACATGCAAAAGTGATTGTATAATTCTAGATTACAACAGAGTACTTTGAACGTTCAAGAAAGGGGGAACTCGCCGCCCATGGCCAACGGTATTTAAAATCTTTTAATAACTCTGCGTGGTCAGTGGCGTCGAGTATACAGGAATCATACAATATAAACGAAATTACTTGTTACAAATATTAGGGCAAATAAAAACAATTTGCGACTGAAGGACGCTTTTTGTTCAAACAAAACAAAGTTTAATTAGGTCAAAGTCGCGCGTAAGTTTCTTTTACCACACACAAAAACTAGTCTGTTTTTACCTTAATTTCCGGTGGAGGCAGGCACAATTCCGGGAGAGTTGACGGGATGATGATGAAAATCCACAAATACACCCCTGGAGACTTGATTGAATGAAGTCAGCAAGGGCCCGAAACTTTGATGCGTTCAGCGCACCAACGATAACCGCAGAGCGACGGGAACTGATTTCGAAATCAATCCGTCAAACGGCGATCGGTCATTTCACAAGGAATTGCCTTTACCGGGGTTGAATCCAGTGTTTCATTTTAAATCCGGCAGTAGCCGATGGTCTGTTTAATACCCTTTAGTAAAACAGCGAAACGAAACACAGACAACGGATACCCCTCGAAAAAAAAACTCAAAACCCGCCACTTGCAGCACTCGATATATTTACGGTCCTCCCCTGGAGATGTAATTTTGGGAAGGTCCGGAGCGAGGAAAGGTGTAAGGCTGACTGACGTAAAAACGCAACGGGAATCACCACTTCCCCCACAAAAAAATTACACCATATTACGACATGATCTGAAAAGTTCTAGAACGAAAATTAACGTGTGCGACCTTCGAGAGGAGTCCGAAAACATTTCCTAAATATTTACCACTGTTTAACAAAGACATTCCTAGAAATCCCGTCTGATCGGCGAAAATTATCTTACAAGGAAAAAACTTTGAACAATTCTGGGACTAATTTGGCCAGCAATTATTTCTGAAAGGAAAATACTAACAAAACTGTTAACAACGCTCAAACTTAGAAAATTCGCAACATAGCGAAACGGTAACCCAAAATAAGACTGCAATTAAAATAACGTTATTGATTCTTACGAAGCGGCAAACAAATTAAGAAATTAATTCATACAGAGCGGCAAATTTCAAAAGAACATAACAAAATCTCACGTTCCGATGCTGAGAATTGAACCCCAGGTTTTCCGCAAAGAAGTTTAACGCGTTAGCCTCTAGCCTACCACCGCGTAATAGTTACATGCTTCATACTTAGCCACAAAAGTTTCATATATTCAATTTAAGTATTCCTTTTTCTTGAAATTAAAATTATTCAAGCAAATTGTTGTAATAGCAAAATATTTAGTTATAAAAAATTTCCTTAGACGTAATATCAGGGACCAAAGAAATCTAGGATTTAAAAGAATATGTTTTCTATAGTAATTAATAGTTATTTTAAGATTTTGTACACTTTCTTAATTCTAATAATTTCTTTTTGCTAAACAGTTAAAAAACAAAAACAATTTAATTTTAATGCTGACAATATTTGTTATAAAGTGTACGGATATTCCGTTTAACGGTTATAATGAGCATATACAGGGTGAGTCAATAGGGCATAATTCTTCCATAACTTCTGACACGTTAAAGTTATGGCTGCGATTTAAGTTTTAGGTGATTTCAATGATGGAAGTGAATATTTTAAAATTAGTTTCGATTATACAGGGTGTTCCATTTTAGAGGTACATGACGCATTGCAATTTTTTTCAAATAGAAATACCCATTTTTTCTTCTGTATTTTGAATCATCTTTAGTGGCCTATACAGTGGTGTAATAGTTTTGGAATCACCTAAAACTTGAATCGCAGCCGTAGCTTTAACGTGTCAGAAGTTATGGAAGAATTACGCCCTATTGACTCACCCTGTATATGCAGTTCCATAACCAAGTAGCACGTCCATATTATCCGCATCATATTTGATTAAAGAAATAAACAGTCTGCTTATTTAATTTCGTATTTTAATCTACTAGCGGTCATTATTGATTTATTTCTTTTTTTGTTTGTCAGTGCACATGTAGAAATGCATCCGGTTCGTTCAAGATATTTTTTCATATTGTAATCAATGCATTTAAATATCGTATTCGATATAATAAAGACATAACATTGAATTGTTGCTCTCGACGCAAAATTTCCTTATTGCGGTACTGTTCAGGAAAGCAGGAATGTGTGAACAACTACGCTTCAAGAAATAAAATTGTGTCAAGTATGTGTAGAAGTGCGTTACGCATTCGCACGGGGGAAAATATAAGCTTTTGTGTTTCTTGAAGCGACGTTATTGCATAACGAAAGCCATTGAGTGCAGTATCCTGTGATAAAGGCCCACTATCCGATTACAAACTGGCGAAGTCACTCCAGAAGATATTACCTAAAACAAGGTGGTATTGATGAGCAAATCGCGTGTCCTCCTTTACGTCCGCAATGCTCAGTTGCTCACCCACGTCGTTACACAGAGCGTTTAGTGCGCTGCATGTAATAATATTCATTCTGATAACCGTTAACAAAACTTTTCCGACATCAAAGTTTTAATGATTGTGTTGTTTCACTCTACAGGATGTAATTTTCAAGGCAGTATTTTATAAGCTAATGTCGCTGAAGGACTTAATATTTTCCACGCGGTTTCCTGTGTCATCTTCGTACGTTTCAGTTTGAAACTTTAAAAGTTCTCGGGCTTTATTATCGCTACTGCTTTCTACGAACTTAAAACTACGGTATTTACATATATAATTAGGGTCTTTAGATCGTTACGGCGAGAACGTTTACTACTTCATATAGTCATCGTCCGCTGGCCTACTATTTCATTCTTCTAATTTTTCAAAAACTAAAATAAAATGCAATAATCTTAATTAATTCATAAGTATACACTTGATAATCTTTCCAGAAAAAGTATAATTAATTAGAAGTAAGCAACATGCAAAAAGAAATAAGCAAACCTGTGCTCAATTCAAGAAATTTTATTTATTTATAGAGAGCTACAAATAACAGAGATAACAAGGGAAACCTGGAAAATCAAACATCGAGGAAAACCAGTAATATCATATGATGACGAACCAGGCGAACATTACTAAAAGAAAAGAATCAACGACGCGTACACCATACTGAGAATAATCAGTAAGGATCGGAATATTTTCCCGGGCGACTTTTAAGATTTTAGGGGATTCTGGGGAAGATATTTTTTCGTACTACCGGAAAAATCCAGGTAAAAATAAAAATATCACGAACTTTGGAAAATGATTTTAAAGTAATTGTAATTAGACTTTAATAATTTAGAATTAAAATTCATATGTACATCAAATATTGCCATTATATTTAAAAACAAATAAAAGCGACCTTAGGACATTAAATTGATCCCTTCGAAAGTACATTTTTAAATAAGCAGGCGTTAGAAATAAGTATGTAAACGTATCAAACACTTCTAAAATAAAACAAAATATGTGGCGATAGTATACGGCGTTAGGTAAAAATGACAAAGAATTAAGTTTGGTGGGAAAATTAGTATACGTACATTCTTGTTAAAAGTAGAATTTTGGATTACTTACGAAGGAATTTAATAACCGCGCCCAGCGTTTTCTTTCAAGAGGAGTAGGGACTTTAATATTACAGACTAAGACAAAACTTTATACCGCGGACACTTCCAGAGGACGACCTGTCACCCGTAGAAAAACTCTTAAGTAAGGGTTTTTCCAATAGAAATTTTCAAATTATTAAAACAAATATTTTTAAAAAGTTTTATTGTTTTCGGAACCTATTCGCTTCTTTCACTCGATAGAAAATTCAAACATTATAGGAAGATAATATCAAATTATTCCCAATGCAGAAAATGATAGCAACTGCATCTGGCACCCCAGATTACAACTAAAAGCAAGCAAATAGTATATTTGAATGTGAAGAACCAGCAAATTCTGCGTGCATTGGGATAGAAACGAGTTTATTGTCATTTGTAGCCCAATGCACGCCGAATTTCCTGATTCTTCACATTAAGATGTACAGGGTGAGCGAAACTCGATGTCTCAGCTCTATCATAAGAAAAGGAAAAACGATAGAAAAAATCTGAAAAGAGGTTCTTAAATGGGATTGAGTAAGGTCCATTTTAAGCCAAATTTGCATATTTTTCCATATTTGGAAACTGAAGTAATGACGTCATCGAATTTTTTTCCAGAAACATACCTATATTTTGGCATATTTAAAAAGAGCTAATTTTTCGGAACAAATTTTGTAAAAAAAATTGCTGTCTTTTTCCATTCAAAAATTATAAGCAAATTTGTAAAAAAAAAGTATTGTCAAAAATTCGCAATCGTCACGATTTAAACAAATAGCCTTTGGAAACAAATAGCAAAGTCGGTTCTGTCAATAGTTAAACATTATTAATTAGTATTAGTTATTAATTTAACATTAAAAATCCCATAATATGTTACTACTATTACAATAGAAAGAAACAAAGTATGTAGGCAATCACTAAACAAATTTTCAATGTAACCACCTCCTACTTCTAAACACTTATCCAATCTCCGCCTTACTTCTCTCACTGAAGCCTTACGTAACATTTCTCTAGATAGTTCATCGCAAGCATTTCTGATTTTTTCTTTTAAATGTTCCAAGTTAACAGATGGTATAAACTTTATTTTTCTAAGTTCCCCACAAGAAGAAGTCTAGTGGGGTCAATTCCGGTGTTTTAGGCCCCCACTGCATCAACCCATTTATACCTATCCAATTTTCTCTGTAAGTTTCATTTAAAAATTGTTGGACAATTCTTGCTTTATGCGGTGGAGCTCCGTCATGCTGGAAACACATGTTTACTCGCAGCTGTAATGGCACATTTTCGAGAAGCACAGGAAATTGTTCTTGAAGAAATTGCAAATATCGCTCACTGTGTAAAACTCCTTTGTAAAAATATGGACCAATCAAATGTCCATTAATAATACCACACCAAACGTTAATTCCGAAGTGTCCTTGGTTTTCAATCGGATTGACAAAATGTGGATTTTCAGTAGCCCAAAAAATGTTCATTTTTTTTATTGGACTTTTGTCCGTCCACAACACATGCTGAAAAACCGATTGTCATTGATCTCTATCACTTGGGCAACATAATTAATTCTTCGTTGTTGATGTTGATCTGACAAGTGTTCTAAGTTGTGAAGTTTATAATCGTGATAATCATTTTTTTTCAAAATTATTCGTACCGAACTATATTTTAAATTCAACTTACGACAGGCTTGCCGAATGGACTTCCTTGGATCGTCTTCAAAATACTGCAAAACAGTGGCAACAGTATTGTCAGAATTGACGAGAAGAAAATGCCTCGATATTTGCACGTAAATTGTGTTCCAATCTTGACAATATTTTTAAGCTTGGAATAACACGTTCGGGGTATCTCTGGGCGTATAACTGAACTGCTCTTCTAGGGTTCTTTTGAGATTCCCCATAAACTAATAACACGCCTACTTTTTCGTTGTGCGTGAACACTTTTCAAAGTCAAATGACAACAAAACAATATTTGTCAACTATTAGATTAATTATTGAGAGATGCGACTTTGCTATTTGTTTCCAAAGGCTACTTGTTTAAATCGTGACGATTGCGAATTTTTGATAATACGTTTTTTTACAAATTTGCTTATAATTTTTTAACGGAAAAAGATAGCAAATTTTTTCTTTACAAAATTTGTTCAGGAAAATTAGCTCTTTTTAAATATAGGTATGTTGGTGGAAAAAAAATTCGATGACGTCATTACTCGTTTCCAA